>VZUI01047112.1:0-68492 GCA_013401135.1 Cettia cetti
CTCCGCTGCAGCCCCGCTCCGCTGCAGCCCGGCTCCGCTGCAGCCCCGATACGCTGCAGCCCGGCTCCGCTGCAGCCCGGCTCCGCTGCAGCCCGGCTCCGCTGCAGCCCGGCTCCGCTGCAGCCCGGCTCCGCGCCTCCCGCCGGGAACGCGCCCCTGGCACCTGCGCGCGGGGGGCCGGGCGGGGGCGGGACTGGCGGGGACCGGGAGGCGACAATCGGCAGCGGAGCGAGTGGGCTCCGGCTGTCCTGGGCTCTGCCCTCGGCCCTGCCGCCCGCAGCCGCAGGCGGGGGTGCTGCTGTCGCTATTGCCCAGAGTGAGATAGGTCGGGCTTTAGTACGTAGAATAAAACATCTTAACTTCACAGGGTGCCATTTAACTTTAAAAAAATGTATGTATGCTGAAAGCCTGAAGACGGCTTATAGCCATCGTCGAAAGGTGTTTTTTATTCATCGCTTACCTGCACGTATTGATTTATCAGCAGAAAAACATGTCAACAGAAAGCTTCGAGTTTGCCCCATACCTATATCTGGGAGCCATACTCCGTTGCTATATTACACTTCAGTTATGCAAGCAGGATACTTAAATCTTTTCTTCCCAAAGATCTCTCTCTCCTGAGATATGCTGGAATAGGTGAACTGAACTATTGAGGTGAATTTTACAGGGGAAAAAGCAAAGTGAGTTTTAGAAGAATAAGTCAAGGGAGAGTTTTCAGATATGATGTCTATCCCACTTGGGAATAAGTAAAAAGAGCAGGAAAATAAGCAGCTTCACTGAACAGTTTCTGTCAGTGCAGCGTAGACAAGAAAGCAGATATTATTCAGAGAATAAAACAGACAACAAGGAAACTTCCTGATTTGTCATGAAAATTCATTCACTAAACCAAAGTGAAAATTTTCATCTTCTGAGTCTGCACTTTTTCACAACAATTTACAGAGCTCCAGGGAGATAACATTTAGTCATCGAGAACAGTGCAAGAAGCATGAAATGAGCAAGGTAACCTTTTCATGCAGAGAGTACCCACTACAAAAAAATGTTATATCAGTTTTGCAGAGCACAGAGAAGCTGGGCTGAAATACTGTCATTACTTTGCAGAGTAAGTACCCAGCACCCCCATGTAGTGAAAGTGGGAGAAGCACCACCCAGGGTGTATGGTGTGTCCCCCTGAGGAGAGTGTGTGTAGAACTCCAATTTAGTCCTATACAGTTTGAAATTAACAAACGTAGATTGCATCCCTTTATAAAATAGGGTATGGGAACATGCATATGTGATGATAACCATTGTCCTCTCGATAGGCAGTATAGGTTTGTAAAGAGAGCAAGTACTGCTGGCTTACCTTGAGGCTATTGAGATTTCTCAAGGGAGTCTCTTTTCCCTCCTTCACACTCTCAATCCTTTTTGTTGTGTGGTTTGTTTGGGTTTTTTAAATTATTTTTTTGGGTTAGGATTGTATTCCACTTTGGGAACAGCATAGCTCACCACTTAGTGCTGTGTGCCGGACTAGAAAAGGGCTTGTAGAGACAACTGTAATAGAAGTAGATATTACACAGAAAAACAGTCACACAGAGCAGAGGTTTTCCTCTGCTTTCCTAGGCAAACTAGAATAACTAAGGATTAGGCCTGAAATGAAAGTCACCTCAATAAACCACTTTGCAGATCTAAGCTTTCTCTGTGTTTTGCAATTATTACTCCATGGTCTCTGTTTCCCTGGAAAGCTTGTCTAGTATTTTAACACATTGTTGTTCTTGGCTTAAAGTTTCAGCAACAGTCTCCTGAATACAGGACTGCAGAGCTAAGATTAAAGCCTCAATACTGAAGGGCAAGCACTACTGTGGAACATCCTGAATGCCTTACAGCCCTCAGTAGAAAATGCTAACCTAAGCTGTTGCAAATGTCCCCCCTCAAACTTGCAGCTAATTTAAAAAATAAGAAAGAATGAATAAGCTTAAGCTAAAGGCCATTAGTCAAATGGAAATACTAAATTCTTCCAGCTAGTGTTGCTGTCTGAAACCTGAGTGGAAGATAGAAGGTTTTAAAAAATTACAGGAACGGAACAGAACAGTTGCATTTTGCTAACTGAATAGCTCTAGCTCAGAGTTACAGAAAACCCACAGTTTGGGAATGTGTGCCTAGAAATGCATGTCACACTTAGCTGAAGAACTGATTGATCTGCAGAGAGAGTTGCCCTGATGCCCTGCACACAAGATCTGGACTGTGAGCACACATACGGCCTTACTTGCCATCAACAAAAAACACAGTTTTACTGAATTTATTTTAAAAGACAAAACAAAATTACCTCTGTGCCCAGGAGATTCCAATCCTCTTTAGAAGCAGCACAGATCTACCATATGGTTATTAAGTCTATGCTTTTTAGAAATACTTTTACTCCTTTTAGCACAAAGCCCCGGAAAGTGGTGTGGGGCAGAAACCCTGAATAGTAACAACTGTTGAATAACTGTGTCCTTTTTTTGGTCCTTAGTTATTACAATACATAAAGTAATTACGTAGAAAAGCATAATTCATTTTTCTCAAATAATTATAAATGATCTTTTTAGTCTACAGTGTTGGTCTGAGCACCTGCATGTTTCCACAGCAACTCCACAATATTTCAGAGATTACTTTTTAATTCCACTGTTTTGGGTCCAGTTTTTCTCCAAGCTAGCTCAGTTCCTCTAGTTCCTTCAACCTGCAGATCCTGAGCTGTGTGTTCTCCCATCTGTTCAGTTTCTTGTATGCACAATACTGGTCAAAATAAAGTGGTATTTCTCCAAAAATTCTCTGATGACCTTATGTTTTACTGAAGGTGAGTGGAGGGTTCATTCCTTCCTGTGCTGTTGTTCTGCTGGTTTCTGCCTGTGCTAGGTGAATAAAACAGATTCCGTTAGGAGAAGGGAAAAGTGGAGTCATTAAGGAAGGTGAACAGAACTGATGGGAATTCAAGTAGAAAGATGAAAGGAAATACATATAAAGTTAACGTCCTTCCTGACTGATTAAGGAATCAGCTTTTATCAGAAAATCACCAGATTTCTAAGGTTAAATCACCTTTAACGAAAACACTGCCAGAACACCAAGAAGGTCATTTGGAGACATCCTAACAAATGTTTTTTTCAAAGTGCCTGAAATTTATCAGACTTTCTTCAGTCTCAGACACAGGATATAAATCAGTACTATAGTAAATACATTTTACTAAAACCTGGCCTTTGAAAATCACTATGATGATTTGAAACCTGTTTCTGGGACAGAGTGGCATGAGCCAATAAAGTATCATGGAAATAAAGTCACACGGAAAACAGCAGGAGAAAAGAGCATTCCTGCCTGCAAAGCAAAGTGTAACGTTTCTCCCAGCCCAGTGCTGTCAGACCCTGGTACACTGCAGATGCAGCAGACAGTGGCTGTAGCCAGCCCTACGCGCAGCAGGTTTAATCTGGCATGGTGTATGACAAACAGGCATATGACAACACACCCCAGCAGACTTCAGCAACTCTTCAGCAGTCATGTGAGGGTGCCTTTGAAGACTGACAAGATTGGATACAGCATTGAATCTGTCTCAGAGCAGATAAGCTTTTGAAGTAATAAAGCCAAACCAGGCCTCAAAACCACTATCCTTTGTAGAAGCTTTCAGAGGTATTTTCTCCTTTCCGAGCCTCAAAACTAAAGGCTGGCAAATACAACAAACTGACCTTTTGAGGTGATCTGCCTAGGTAAAACTAGGCATCTGGGTATGGGTGAACTGGCTCTAGAGAAATCCAATCCACAACATTAAGGCGTCACACTTATTAAAGCTTATAGCACTGCAAGTCATTTAGTATCCAAATGAAAAAAGAGCAGAAAGGAGGTTGGTCCTTTCTATGTATCCCAGTCAATTTAATGCTTGTTCAAGGCAGGGTATGCATTACTAGAAAAAAAGAGAAGCTCAGGGACAAGTAATGCTTCTCCAGAAGTCAGGTGGTACAGCAACTGGGTTTTGGGCTCACCATGTTCTTCCCTTCCTTTGGAAGACAGAGGAAAAAAAGAAACAACTTTCTTCTCTACTAATAAAAGTCTGGCCAGTTTGCTTCACTTTCAAATTTGTTACTCGGACCATTGGGGAAGGTATAGAAAGTAATTTATCCCATACCCAAATATGCAGAGGAGGAATGACATTTTTCAAACCTACCTCTTAGCAGCCAACACTCAGCTTTGGCTCTCCCCACTGCAATTAGCAGATGGCATGCAACTGACATGCAGATGTGGTGAAGGCATAAAAATAGGCAGTCTGCTTCTGTGTAACAAACCCCAGACATCATCTTCCTCATAAGCACAGCTATTCTGCTGAACTCAGCCACATGTTCCCCTTACAGCACTTTCCTACATTTTTCGTCATACCCTTAACAAATGTTATTTACATTCTAGTCCAGACTAGAAGAAAATAAATAATACTAAGCATTTCTATGGGACCTCGTTGGAAGAATCCTGGGCATATTTCACCTGGTATTATTTTAATCACAATTTTGGAAGGCTTCCATTGTAATAGTACCTTGAGCAGCTTATAGCTGAATATACAATACAGGAAAATGGGAACCAGAGAACTGCAGATGACAAAGTTGAACGCAAAATTAGAGGAGATTTGGAGGACAGCAAGCAAAATTAAGACTGTAATAGTAAAGACAGTGAATTGCTACCATAAAAAAGATGAGTAAGAGGGGATGTGATTCAAAGACAGAACATATTGAATATTCAGGAGACACTGTTCTCCCTTTCTCATAACACTAGACCAAATGAATTTCAATTTAAAAATGGTAGGAAATTCAAAACTGCAGTGAAAGAAAATTCTTTTCACATTACACATTTAAATAACTGAAACGATGAATCAAGATTCAAAAATGGTTTTAGACCTTTATGAACTTCCAAATTACTATCATACTGTACAATGAGATAGAAAGTTCTTCACAATTCAGACTAGTCATTAGCATAGGCGGTAAGATCCAGTGCCCTGTTCCTGAATACTTGGTTAGGGAATTTTTTCATCTTCTCAAGTGCCTTTTACCTCCTATTGCCAGAGACAGATGGGGGGCTGGACGGATCTCAGACTAATCAAGTCTATTTTGATGAGTCCAATGACTCCCAAAACAACCTATGATCGCTGGCACAATAGGAGAAGTTAAGAAGAAATCCTGTTCTCAACTCTCAGTCTCAAGACCATGTTTAAAACCAAAGGTATTTCATTATATATCTGTATTGTAACTTTGCATCAGCCAGTGCAGGTTTTTAGCAAGTAAGGCCCACTATGGGCAACAGTTCCAGCACTTAAGTACAAGATTCAGGCAAAATAAATCTAAGTCTCATTAGTTCAAGTAAAAAAAAAATTACTGTCTGCACATTAAAATTATAGCTAGAAGGGAGAAGATTACTTAATTTTAAAAAAATCATATGCATTTGTTAAAAATCCCCTCACACAGAGAGAAAGAATAGAGTGTATTTTGAACCCCCTGATTTTTTCTTTTAGAAAACTTCAATGTTTTTATTTCCTGCTCATTAACACTCTTAATCACATACCATGTAAATAATACTATTTTTGTGATTAGGTACTGTTTTGATTTTCTGGTGCTGGGCAGAATACCTAATTTAAGCAATAATTCACCATCCAGATGTGATTAGAATTCTTATGGAGCTATATATACACTTCCTATATATATGCTGTAATTATTCTTTCTGAAGATTGTATTAAAAATATTGAAACAGACTTAAAATGTGGTTTAGAAATAAATTTCTGCCACTGATGCAAAGCATTTTGAATTGCAAGGCGAGGCAAGACATAGTAAGGGGTGTTCATTTTGAAGTTACTGGCATACATTCCTCACACACCGCTGAATTTGTACTTTCATATCCTCATCCTGTATCTGTAAGAAAAAACCAGCAACCCTGGTCATTTTAAAGTAAGAAATTATGGATACATGCAGTATTTTTACCGGACATATCTGGTAAACAGAGCTAAACATACCATCCATGTAGCTTGGCTAAGAGAGACCTCTGAAATCCATCCTTGCAGGGTTAGTGGGAATGCAGAGAGGACGGCTGTCTAGTCTTCAATACATTAAGATTACCTAATAAATTATATCATGAAATCCAGCATAGAAACAAGCTTTTGAGTTGTTCTTCCATTCTGATTTTTTAAAAACCTTTGGAATTAGGAGAAGGAAGGTACCCTATTGCCGATCTCCTCAGATCTGTTCAGAGTGGGCTGAGCAAGGGTCACAAACAAATAATCACACTTCTATTGATTTGGGTTTTTTTTTTGTATCTCGTTATTAGACAAACCCAAAACTTTTTGCCATTTTTAAATGCCTCTGTTGCCCCCTGGTGTTGCCTCTCTGCAGCTTCATACACAAAGCAAATGCAAGAGAAATCCAGAAAAATCTCCCACAAGGTCCCGATGTTGGAGAAGTTATGCACGAACGAGAGGATTACACTTCCAGATGTGGTTCTTAGCTACCTAAATGTTCTCATGTAAGCACCTGTGTCTCAGTGTTAATGTAAATACCAGAAAAACTGTCAAATACATCTCAAGATGAACCTGATTTACATAAAGATTGGAAAAACGTGACCCAACACAAAAGCTTCAGGTGGAACCATGTCCTTACAGGCAGAAGCAAGGCCAAATTCACAATTTACACCCAAAAGATAGTGTCCCATTATGAAAGCTGGAAGTACTTGAAAAGAAAGCTAAGTGTCTAATTCATTATATGCTAAAAACCCAAGAAAAACTTCATTTTATATTTTGTAGTATGAATTAACAATTCTAGCCTTGTCTACAAGCGAAGGCTGTGAGCAGAAGGCACCACTGCAATTACATCCCAGGGGACTGCAAACTGAATAGACAGAAATTGCAAGCAGATAAATTTTTATCACCATGGGCTTCTAGAGATTCCAGAGAAAGTATTTAATTCAAGATCCAAAACCATTTCTGACACCTCTGTGGTGCCTATCAATTTCACACAAGAATCCTGGAGATCATTCAACAAGAGACCAGCCTGGTTTTGCTTCACAGGTGTTCAAGTGTAAAAGGAACAAGCAAAAAATACTGGCAGGAAGGTAGAGAAGAGCACACACCAAAGTAACTATTCAACTTCCAGTATGTAAACTTTTTATAATACAATAATCTAATTACATGAACACACAAAAGCTAGGCATTTGTCTTCACCAGATGCATAGCAACATGGTACACTAATACTCAAACCCCAAACCGTTTACGTAAGTTTACACAGTAAACAGTAATTAATCCATAGCAGAAACTAACACAGGACTTGGTAAAAGCCAATAGCATCTGAATTAACGACTGAAACAGTTAATTTCAAATTAAAGTGATCTTATGGCTGTACTGCTGGTTGAAAATTAATGCCTGTAACACTTCATGAGAACAAAACCAGTGGAGTTCTGAACAAGAAGTATCTGTATTAAGTATAATTAAAGTGAGGTATAATAAAAATTATGAGAAGCTACACATAGGGAAATTATTAGTGCAGTCAAAACTGAGATGTGCCTCAGAGAGTTCCTACCACGTATCTGTTATGTAGTTGTACTAAAATTTGAGTATGGCCATTCCACAATGCAAAACAATTTCCTGACAATTATACTTATGCAAAATCAGATTAAGTGATAACAAACCACATTATTTTAATTCCACTTCTTACTAAATCCCTACTGTACCTACAAAAAGTGCAATACCTCTGTCTTTAGAATGTTGCTGAGCTGTGTGTAATTGTTGGGAAAGCACTTGTGCATTTGTCACGTTCCTTATTCTTTTCCTTCGGCAAACACTGTCCCATGCAGGAGATGAAAAAAAACTCCAGGCAGTTCATGGCGCATAGCATGGCTCAGTAACATGATGTTGATCATATCAGGGGAAATTCCTCCCATAACAACAAGCACAGAAGTCACACACAAGGAATGACATTTTTATCGTATTAATGCCCAGAAGAATGATTGTGAACTTTTTTTCCCAAGTTCATCACTCTGAAAACTTCAGGTTTAAGAAGTTTCAAGTGGACTACACAAAATGGATTTCCTCCAAGGATGAGATTCTTCAAGTTACTTCTCCCTCTTTCAGTGATCATCTTTCTTCTTTTTTCATCCACCTTTTGACTGTCATTCTCATAGGCTGCCACCCTCTGACTGGAATGCAGCATAGATGATTTGAAAACCAACCAAGTAAGTAGCTGAGGACTTTGACAGGACCATGACATTTGATTACCTAGATACAATGTGGGGGGAATTTCTTTTGTTTTCATGGTTTGTCATCCGTTTTTTATTAATCTCTTTATACTGGAACACTTCATGCAACTTATGCTTATAAAAATACTTCACAAGCATAAAGGGAATGAAAGAAGAAAGTCTTTCAATAGGTATATTCCTCTAAAAGCAGTTTCTGCAGTGGCTACATAATCATTAGAGCTGTTTCATGCATTTACTGAACTGCCTTTATACTGTTTCAGCTGGAGAGGAGAAAAGTTGGTATGTGCCATTTGTTGGGCATCTGTTTTGCCTTTGCTAGTACACCTGTAAGACTTCAGAAGGATTAATTAAAGCACACAGTGTTGGTCACACTATTCCTAATGAAGTTGGTGGGAATTCTTCCCATCACCTTCAGTATGAACAGATACGAGCCAATGCTTGTGGGGAAAAAAACAAATACCCTCCCAAGAGAGCCCAACTTCTAATTTAGAAACAACCTGTAAGAGGGAAGTTATTTTGTGCATTTATGACAGCATAAACAAGAATAAAATTTAATATTTATTAGAATTTCTTCCAGTAACAGCATTCAACATCTTAACAAAGCAAGTTGTGAAGTCTTAAAAAAATCTAGGATTACAAAAAAAGTTAAAATAAGTTGTTTCTTATATTTAATGGCAACAAACAGGGAACCTTCTATTTAAAAACAAACTTGTCATATAAACAGCAGTATTTTAAGAAAATGTGATTGATATGTAGTTTTCAGAATGGACACACAATGTACGAATATCAATCAGAATGAAACAGAGGGGTGGATCACACTATCCCCTTAAAATCTCAAAACAGGCTGTTTGAAGAAAGGGGAGGGAGTAAGATCTTTCTAGTGAAATAACTTAGAAGATACCACACAATGGACAAAAACAAGAGTACAGAAGACATTACATGACACCCTCATTACAACACCCCCTCAACTCTGGTTATACAGTAAAGTTAGTAAAGTGCATCTTCAAAGACTTGTCTAGTGAAATAGCTTTTCCAAATATAAAACACAACACGTGCAGTAACAGTTAAATCATAGTGTAAGTTTTTAGAAACTAATTTTCAACCTTTCATTCACTCAAGAAGGAAAGTTTTAACTGCAGTAGTGTTCACATTATTCTTCGATGCATCCTCATGTGCTTTTGTTACTTGGCAAATCTTTAAATATGGAGCAAATATGGCAAAATGATGCAGTTTAAGCAAGTGCTTCTCTCAATTCAATACAATTCTTCAACAGCAGAGTGGCCACATGCAGCACAACCATGTCAAATTTTGGGAAGCTTTGGTGCACTAATGATGGGATTGGTCTCCTGTAAATACCTCCGTCCTGCACTCTTGTAGTCGTAGGTGCAGGTGTGAGTCTCTGCATAGCGGTGTGTTGCACAGAAGTTGTTTCCACATCTGAAGAATCAAGAATATTACAAGTTACAAGCTTTTAGAAGCTTTTAATGCTCTGACATGCTGGGAGCCATTTTGCTTAATCATGTCATAAATGACAGAGCTGTTTGAATTGTTATCATCCTTGACTTCTAACATTAACTGGTGGGGTACACAAAATGACATTTTTCACACTGAATGTTTTAGTTTTGACCCAACCCAGTCTCTTCAGCTGGGAAGCTAAGCAAGATCAGCACTTTAGGAACCAGTTAGCAGGGATCAAATACACTTATAAATTAAGAATTATGAGAATCATTTGTTTTACTTTCTTTTTTTAAGGACCTCTCACAATATTAGTTGGTAGAATTCAGAGGACAAAGCCATGGACAGTAAATCCCTCAGGTGAAATCCATGCAATGCATTTCAACTCAAAACCATGACATCACTCAGACAATCAAAACAGCTGTTCTCAGCACTTCTGCCTGGCATAAACTCAAATTAGCCATTTAAGATTATTAAATACAGATTTAGTCAGCTGTTAAGACATCAGACAAACTACAGGGAACATAACTTCCTGTAGGACTTCAAAAGCATTCATCTATCCAATACCAGTAGCAATTTTGATGAGTTAAGATCAGGATTTTTGCTTCAAACTTGACAGTTCTGCAGCTAAGAGTCTTACCAGGAGAAAAGAATACTTTAGATGTTGCATATGATCTGGAAAAGTGCTTTACCTGGAGACCCATACCAGTGTCCTGTTGCCTGATTATTTGATAAAGATGCTTCTTGACAGTAAAACACACCACTTAAAACCAGAATTCCGTTGAAATGGATTAAGCGTTACCCCTTGAACTCTATTACACTATAATCCCCTATTTATTTATCTGTCTGGGTTCATAATAAACTCTGCAGCTGTTCCTGAGGCTCTGTGTGCCTAGAAATAAATTTGCTTTTCTTTGGTTCTTGGTCCCATAATCACAATTTTTCTCATATGACTGTATTCTCTGTTTGGTTTATGCTGCTTTCTAGTAAAAGCTCCTATGGTTGCTCCTTTTGAAACCAAAACAAATGCTAGTCTTGGAGATGAGCCACTTCCCCCTTAATTTTTAACCTTAAGCAAGATGCTTAGTTACTTTTAGAAGAGCTTGCAGCTATTTGCTCATCAGGAAAGTGAGTACTGTCCAAAACTGTTTCAAAATCAGAGACTGAAGAGTCAGTAAGGAGACAATTCCTCACCCTGAAATTCTCTATTCGATTCCCAACTGGCAGAAGTTCTTTTTCATTTTGCTGTTGTTGGTGTGAACCAAGATCAGCTCCAAATGCAGCCCTCACAGTACTGCAGTTCCCAACCTAGAATAGCTCATAGGAAACAATACTAAGAAAAAAAAAAAACCTTGTGGGGAAAAAATACCTTAAAAACTAAGATTAATAGAGAGAGCAGGGTTGGTTTTTTTTTTTTCCTGTGGCTTTTGTTGTTGGGGTGTTTTTTTGTTTTTTTCTGGGGATTTTATGTTCCTTTTTTTTCCAATTTCCCCAGGCCACCACCAAGCACGAGGTCTCACAGTGCTGTCTAGAAGTAATGATTTGCGGGACCAGCACTCTGGTGGTGTGTGTTTGAGACATTCTAAATGCTCAAAGGTGACTGAAGTCTTGCAAAAAACTGAACACACAGAAAATCAAAAATTTGTTGAATACAGACCTGTATAAACTCACAAACTGTGAAGCTGTGCTGCAACAGGGAAAAATCTGAGGGATATTTCTGAGAAACTATACCAAACCTGTTTTTTTCTCAACTTGTTAAAGGAATCATTGATGAAAAACTTTGCAAAACATGTATTGTACCAAGTTCTTCTCCCACCAGAATAAAATGTCATTGTTTTTTGTTATCTTATTCATTTCCTGCTATCTTCAATTCTGTTACCTTCTATTTCTTGACCTTCTTGAAAGAACATACACCTCAAGAGCAGAACAGGGGCAATATTTCTGAGTTCTAATTCCTGCAGTTTTGCTGAACCGAGAATTGCAACTTTTTTGAAGGTTGCCTTTTGATTTGCTATGCTTAAGGAATACCATGCAGCAATGAAAACTTAATGGTTAACTCAGCTATCAATTATAAGTAACATCTGGTTATATACTCAGCCTACCTGCACTCATAGCTGGTTGCCAATCCAGTTTTCTTGCCACAAAGAAAGCAGTGCTTTGAAATTTTCTTTTTTGCTTGAATTAAGCCATTCACAGGTGGAAGATGGGTTGCTTCACCTGCTTTCAGAAGTAAAAAGACAGCAAAGACATTTTAACTTATTCACAAACTAGTTAAATGTAATCTTTTGGAAATGCAGATTTATTTTGCATTTCTTAGGATAGTTCAGATGGGAACCCCAAAGCCCAAAAGGTGAGGGGAAAAATAAACCCTGAAAGCCAAAACAGGACACGCACCTAAGCCTATGAACACCTTTGGAAGAGGCATCAAAATGGGCAGAAGTGTTATTTTGAACACCCCTTAAAGTCCATGTAAGCAAGAAGTTACAGAACAAATCGAGAAACACATCTCTTAATTGTGTTCCCAAGTGTAAAATGAATACACTTAGGAGAGTCACTGGGAAAGCACTGTGCACAAAAGCTCTACAAAGAATCAAGTGGGTGATCCAGTACCCAGTATCCAATATATTCAGCATACTAGTTTGCCAAATAAGTACTGCAACATTTTAAAATCTTGCTGGTCCTCTGTAATTGCAAGAAAAGTACAGTATTGGACTACAGGCCCTTAGCTATTTGTTTACATTAGGCACTTTGCAGATGTTTGTAAAATTTCTATACTTTAAAATTTACTTTACTTTTTGCCATATAATTCTTGGCTGTTGTTTTATTAACTGGAGATCATGTAAAGAAAAGGCTTCTTTCTTCTTCTCCCTTCCCTCTGCAGAATTAAGTTCTTTGTCCACAACATGCTTAAGCATATTTCCCACATCTGGATCAGTAAAGTGAGCAATGTATCCTCTCAAGCATGCTTTCAGTGTTTCTACTGCTATATTGTCAGGATGTTCACAAAAAGTTATGAGTTCACAAGTATTTTTTGTCCAGCACACCTTTAATCCCAACAGTCATTTGGGATTGAAATGCAGCAGACTACACCAGGCAGTCCCTACATGTCAGAGTCATCACTACCAACCACTCCCACCCCATTCCTATTTAGCATTGAAACTTCCAGGCAACATTTGTCCACACTATTTCATCCTCTAAAAGCACACAATTTCAGAAGCATCAGTTAGCCCAGTTTGTGAAAGAGACAGAGCTTGAAGACAGCTGACCCTGAGGACCTACTTGAACAGAAAAAACAATATACCTATCTTCACACTTACATCCCTACAGCAACTGCAGTGAAAAGTGATCTGTCCTTTGGCCATTTATACAACAGATCACTACCAGCCACATCTCTCTCAAGAGCCTGCATGATATGGCACACTAACTCATATCTGGCATCTTTTGGAAAATACTCTTTTGTCTGACATAAGATTCACCAGGTGAGTGTCTTCTTCACAGTCCTATCCAAAGCCTGCTAACTCAGGTGTTAGCAGGCTTCCCCACCATGCAGACAAGGCTCTCATTGTATCCATCATCTCTGGAGCAGCAAAGGACAGACCTGTTTACTGACTGCCATGTCAAAGCTGTGCCCACAGCTGTGAAACAAAAGCACAACCCACACATTTAGCAGCTTTTGCTCCAACATTACAATTACATAACTTTTTCTGTTGCAGCTGCTATTTGAACATCTACTGTCTAGCTCATTTTCTATACCTGGATCTGGAATATATACCTACCTCTTCCTAAGTCATACAGAAAGAAAACAAACATCGCTAACTGCAAGTCAAAGATACATAGAAGAAAAATTAAGTGGACTGAAAATCCTTAGCTCACTGTCTTGAGAGCTTTAAAAGTATTAATTTAGGCAATTCCTTTCCTCCCAATAGAATTAGTCACGTAAGCAATATATCTATGCATAAGACATACTTTTACAGTAGATGTCAAACATTAAGCACTCCACAGTCACTAAAGATAGGGTGGAAAGAATGATGACGAGCACAAAGAACAGTGAAAAATCTGCACTGTATCAGTGTTCTGCAGCATCCATGTCCTTACTGCTTCCTCCCCACTTTTTTTGTACTAAAGACGGTGCTACTGATAAATTTGGCTCTGATTTTAGTAGACTCAGAAGTATTCACAGAACTGATCATTTCAAAACTTAGAACAGAAACTCTCATTTAGATCTACATCTGACATGCAGGATTCACTAAGTATCAAAAAAGCTAAGAAAGAGTTGCAGTCGTGGTCCACCTAAGATCTGGATGCCATCTGCATGTTTAAGAATTGATTAAAATATCAGAAGTTTAACTATGCTATAGAAGTGTAATACAGCAAGGACTCTAGAAGCCAAATGCCTTACAAAGATAAATTATTTTTGTCCTCTTTATGTGTGATATATCAGGAAAGATTTTAGAGTCATCTTTAATTATTATATAAGTTACTTACCTACTCTTTTCCCTACAGCTGCCATACTTCCATTCATTCCAAGCCCATGCGCAGACTAAAAAAAAAAAAATTTCCACAAGGAAATTACTAGCAGATGAAAATTAAATGAAAACACAGGTAGTCTGGTATCAGCTTATTTGATATCAATGTTTTATCAATCTACTCACAAAGAGTCCAAGACCACTTCTGCACACAAAGTTACAATTTAAAGCCTTACCCTCAATGGCTGTTTAATATACCTCCCCACACTTCAAAAGACACCAAAACAATGAAGTCCATTAGAGAGCAGAAGCTTGGCACATATGGTGCCAGCCACTGGGCGCAATTTGGAATAAATGACAATTCATGAACAGCAGAAGTCAGATGACACTTCTAACACACACATTCATAACTCTATCACTACAGTAACTCGTAATTTGAGTTGTGAACTGAATAACCACTTTAATCTTAATGAAAAATTACTTCTAGGACCTGTTGATAAACAGGCAGTTTAGATGTCATCAGCCATTCAGAAAACAGTTTAAGATAATCAGGGATTTAAATACACCTCCCACAGCCATCTGCCTCTACTGACAAGACACACACATTCACAGTAGTTTTGTAATATCAGTATCACGAAAACAGGAAAATTTTGATTTCTTTGGACACATGCATACTCACTAGAATATATTCCGCAGCTTCATTTGGAGGAGCAGTTTTCCTAAAGCTTTCTTCCTGAAAATGCTGCAGGTTTGTAGGTAGTGCAATACCAGAAGTCCGAAACCTGTCAGTCCCACAGGAACTCTGTAAACTTTCCCTGTTTGTGCTTCGGGCCAGCGAAGCCAGAAATCCTAAGTTACTTATAGAACTCACAGGTTCTTTGGATGCCTTGCTAGCAACATCTGTGATGTCCCTAGCCTCTGCTTTAGAAATTACATCAGGTCTTTTGCCAAGTGACTCTACTTTCACACTACAAAATCTAGTGGTCCTAGAAAAAGAGGAGTCTGCTATACTACGTACTTCCAACGATCGAAGCACATTTGGGGAGGCCGTAGATCTCAAGTTACCAGCCTCAAAGCATCTGGGCTGTGCTTGTGGTTTCAGAGTACTGTGATGTGCCACTTGCGCTGAATACCGGAGGGGAGACAAAAGCAGATTTTTCTGAGGACTTAATTCACGAGTACTGAGAAGGCTAGTCTCCATTGCTGCAGTGCTCAGCATTTTGCCAAGAGGTTTTCTGTGCTGCTCTACAACTTTAGAATCTTTGTCTCCATCAGGCAGCTCCAGCTCTGGGTTCACCTTTCCCATGTCATATATCTCACTACACTGTTCAGCTGTGCTTGCTTCTGTTAAAAAAGCGAAAGCATCTGGTTCAGGTAGATGTTCTTCTTCTGTTCCATACAGTTCCACGTTTGTTAGATTTGGAAACAAAACAGCGTCCTCCTCACTTGCTGAGGCCACATTTTCAGATGCTTTTTCTGAATTTGCAGGCAAGGATGAAACAGGAGCCAGAATGCTATTTGTAGGCAGTTTCGCATTTTCTAGTTCGACGCGCGATATTTTCGGTGGTAACCTGATGGTGTTGACTGGCTGAGACCAAGAGTTGCTCTGCCAGGTGTCATCTTCCTTAAGGAAGTGATTAGCTGTGGATGGCATTGTCCTACCAGCAGTGGCCAAAGTAGCCAATGCTGAAAGTGCGTTTTGGGGAGATTCCGACTGATGCAAGTTCCCAGGAGGAGGTAGGCACGGCTGTCCGATATGGGGGAGCACTCTGAGAAAGCGGTGACGAGCAGCAGCCACTGAGCCACTATACGGTCGAGGAGTCATGGGAGGGCGAGGCTTCACTTTGACAGTTTTCTTAGGCTATTAAAAAAAAAAAAAAAAGCCCAACCAAAATCAAAAAAACACAGACACAACAACAATTAGTATTTGAATTCCAGTTGCACACAAGGCCTGACTGAAAATATATTCTCAGGAATTCAGACAGTGTAAAGACTAGGAAAGCCAGGAAAGCCCAGATCATTCTTTCTACTCCCTCGTATGTTACTAGCCATTAAGACTTCACCCCAACATATAAGTAATAAAATCAAAGACTATAATCAGGAAATGTTTTCAATAAGTAGGTTATGTATCAGAGAAATAGAAAAAGGAAGCCAGAATGCCATCCAAGTTATCCAGAGGAGCTTCACGTCTCCAACACAACGAAACATGTAAGAAGTATAATCTCTCCATTTTACATCTAGGTAACCTAGTCACACATCAGCACCAGTCTGATGTTTTATTTTCAAGATAGTATCATTCCCATATTTCACTTTATAAGATTTTCAGTTACAGTTTCAGTTAAAGAAATTCCATTTTAAAAGAAACATTGACTTTTACCAGAGCTGTACTGCATAACAATGCTACTTAAAATATTGGAAGAAAAGAACTCTAAAAAACCCACAAAACTCACCCACCCACCCAAAAAATCTACCCTTGCAAATAAATCTAGGAGCAGTAATGAATTCTTTGAATGAGGGCAGGTAGGTCCAAGGAATGCCAATATCCCTCAGCAGAATGCTTATGCAATAGTAAACAATAGCTGAGGAATCATTTACCTGTTGATAACTTGACTTCTCAATATGGCAGAGTATCTGATCCACTTTTTAGAAAAGTCAGCACAAGGAAAGCCCAAGCCATTTTATGACAGAAAAACAGAAATCACAATTTCACCTTTTTACTCAGATTCATGTTCTCCATCTTTGCCTTGAGCAGTTTCATTTTATTCATAGTAATTGAGTTCTCAATAATCTGTTGGCCAGAAGGTGATGCCTCTGTCTCATCTTCATCATCAGCATATAAATTATAAACTGAACCACCGCTGAAAATAAAACAAAGTTTGTATTCACCCTCTAATGAAGTAATTTAATTATGTTTTCATGTAGAGCATTCTCACAACTAGGAAGTCATATCCGTAGTTGATCTGTTGACAAAACATTATGTAAAACTGTATGCAAAGATATTTCAAATCCATTTATCCACATAAGCATCCCTTATTAGGGCAAACTGATGTTGCTGAAATCTGAATATAGCCACGCTTCTGGGAAGTTGTTATATCATATACAGTTGGTTCACACTCACTATATATTTTCCCCACAGAGGGGATATCCAGTTCCACAAATGTCTCCTGAAGATATGGCCAAAGCTGTTAAGTGTGTGACTCAGACAACAAGCTGATCAGTTTTCCAATTAACCAGACACTGGCATGGAAGGAAAAGTCCAAATTTCTATCCATCCTGAGGGGTGTTCTCACCATAAATGGAAATGGAGGGGTCACCCATGTGGATGTGATATTCTACTTCTCCTTTTCAAAATAAAAAACAAAAAAAGAAAAAAAGAAAAAAAAAAAAGATCAGTTTAGGTTTCCAAAGATTCCAAAGAGTCTCACATTTGGAAAAAAAAATAAATAGATTAAAATTGCTAGTCCCAAGACAAAATATTTTAATCAGTAATCACTGGAAGTTTATAACATGACATTTCCTGCTTTCATCCTGCATTCTAACAGAATGCAAAACCTCAAGGTTTTAAAAATCACCTTCTAACTTGTTTTTCCTATAAAACAATGAAGCATTGATCAGTAACACATTCAACATATGACAGTGAAATGAAAGAACCCTTAGGACATTTCAATTCATTACACTGTATGTGTACATCAACACTGTATGTAGTACATTTTAAAGAGTGTTTTAGTTCTCCCATTAGGTTGTCGGCATCTAGAAATCACGAAAACCAGGCAATTCCCCTAATTAACCTGTGTTCACACAAATGTCTTAGTAGATTTACCTCAAGTTTCTACTCTCCAAAAGAGATCAAGGAAGGACTAAAAGTCATGTGGAAGTCAGTACCAAAATGAAAATATCATTAGATATTAGAGCTAGCATCTTACCTGATTCTTAGAAATACCCTGCTGCCTTTAGAGCCAGCATTTTTTGCACTGACTCTCCAAATACAGTTCCTAAAAATGTGACAAAATTCCAAAGGCAGCACAGCTGGGAGACAGTGTGAAGAGCAAGATAGCAGCAAATTCAAACCAAGAATCAGCAAAATAGAATAGTCATTTCTTACCAAAACCTGAATAATTCCATATGGTGACAGTCAGCAAGTATACTACATATACATACTTCTCCTGGCAAAAAAACGACACTAAAAAATAATTTCAAGATTTTATCTTTACAAAGGTTTACATCACCAAGTCAAAAGAATTTGCTGAACATCCCTATCTGCTAGGTAAGGATAGAAAGCAAAGTGATATGTCTCATGTTTGGTTGGTTTTTGATTTTTTTAAATGCAAAAATAATTGTTATCGTTTTGTTCCATCTTCTGACAAATAGGGCCAAAAACACCCCCCCCCCCAAAAAAAAAGAGTGACAAAAGAATTGTTTGCTTCAATGTGATTGTAAGATTATAGAAGTTGGACAGGGAGTTTTGATATTAATGATATTTTCAGCCCATTTTACAGTGAGCAAATTTTAAAGTTTACTTTGTCTATGGGTGTCAACATTCCTGAGTTCTTCCTTGTAAAATGCATGTCTCAAAAATTAACTTGCTGAAACCCTTTTGGCATCAGTGTGTCCAGTCCTCCACCACAACTTCAACACCGTTCTACCACAGAGACAATGATCACTGTATGCACTTACATTTTTGTCAAGTTTTAACGCAACCACAGATAAAATTATCTGGAGAACTATAAAACAAAACTAAAAACAACGTCTCATTTCTAAATTTGTCAATGAATTCTGCTCCAGGTATCAGCAATGTGAAAAAGGATGATAAATAAGAGCTTCAAAATGCTTAGTCATCAATATACCCACACATATGAACACATCTGTCAGTTTGGAAAACAGTAGTAATTCAGTGTGACCCACAGCTTTACCCTATAAAGATCAAAAAAAAAGCTCGGATTTACTTCCATTCTCTCCTCCCTTTGCTACTTTTTCCATTTCCCACAGTCTCACCCAGCCATGATAAACTCAAGAATTAGGATTTCCTCCAAATTACTACCTGCCTTAGTAGAAAAGCTAATAAGTGAACTCCCATAGAAAACACAGAAAAACAGAAACAAGCTGAATGTTTTCAACTCAGGTGGCTTCCAACCCAACTGGTTCACTTGGCCAGTGCCAGCACATTTCTTAAGCCTGATGTATTTGACTTTCCTACGTGCTGCTGTGCTTTGAATGTGTACATCAACACTGTATGTAGTACATTTTAAAGAGTGTTTTAGTTCTCCCATTAGGTTGTCGGCATCTAGAAATCACGAAAACCAGGCAATTCCCAAGTGCTTTGAAAAGCTTCCTCAGGTACCTTGCAAGAGCCAAATGAGTGTGGTTTATTCCTCCCATTTGCAACATTTAGCCAATTTCAGTAAAATGCCTATTAAATCTGTATGTTAGGATTACCCAATGGAAAAGTACAAAGACTTTCAGGCCACCGTCTAAACTAGTTTTAAATGGCAAAAGAATATCAACACACACAGTAAAATTTGAACAT
The DNA here is from genome assembly GCA_013401135.1 of Cettia cetti. Taxonomy (NCBI): domain Eukaryota; kingdom Metazoa; phylum Chordata; class Aves; order Passeriformes; family Sylviidae; genus Cettia; species Cettia cetti. The sequence goes on from VZUI01047112.1 coordinate 19,657, forward strand.
GTAGGCAGATATCAGGGAGCCCATTCTACCGAAAATGAAATTTTGAACTCCTTATGACAACTTCTTGCACTAACTCACAGTATAGCATCCACAGTCCCAGCTTTGTGAATGGGTTTCAATGTTCACTGGAGGTTAAATAGGAACAAAGTGGTAACAGGCAGGGTAGCAGCAAGAACAAGAATCAGAGCAGTCTGTTCATCTTTCCAGAAGTGTATCTCGCCCAGTGCAGCAGCCAGGTTCTCAGTTTTTAACCAATTATGCTTTTTTAAACTATTTCAAACAGTACTATATGTGGCTATTTACTGAAAGAGTATAGGGGCTGAAAGATAAAATCACAGATCTAAAATATTTATATCTTTTCTCTTCCTTGCATATCAAACAATACGTCTTTCTACTCTGTATAATAATGTGGGAATTCAACTTTGATACTTCCTTCAGTCAGTGGTTTTTGAGTATGGATGACTTATAAAAAATTTTAAGAGTAGTATCACCCTGAATACAAACTGAATATAAACCCAGAACAAAGCTCTTGCTTTCCCTTTGCAAACAAGAATAGTCACTTAAAGCAGCTTGAGCCTTGGAGAAAACACAGCTAGTTCCCAGAAAAGGGACTCCTTTCCTCACAGCTGTACAAATATTAAGTTCCTGAGAGGACAAAAGTACCTACCCAAAAACTGCAATATAAAAAAGAGAATGCAATAATTTTTAATAGATATCAATTTTGATAGTTTTAGGAAAAAAGACTACCCAACTGTTTACTACAATTATAATGTAGTAGTAAAGTGATACACCTGTCCTTCTGATGATAAGATCACTGAATTCTGACAGCAATTGACACAAGCTTGGTACCTCAACAGCAGCTAACCTGAGGCCTAATTACATGCAAAATCTGGCTGTATTGGTAATTACTTCAGTACATTAAAAAAATAAGACATAGAAGAAAACACAGAAAAACCTCCCAACCAAAATCCATACAAAACCAAAAAAATCCTCATCCCAGAAGTAGCACAGCAAAACAACCCCTCCCTTAAAATCAAACAACAAACTAAAAAAGCACGCAAGATTTTGCCCTGTCAATCTACTCTCTTCTTGACGAATCATTTAGTCAACATTTAGTCAAGTTACACCCACAGGAAAAAAAAATAAATATGTGAACAGGGAAATGTTTACAAAACTAAACAAATGCCTTAAGATGTTAGAGAAAGTACTTAACAGAAGCTTTTAACATCTAATAAAATATTGATTTGACTCCCCTGCAACATGTTCCTTTTCAGAAAGGGCTGGAATGTTGAGAATTGTCTGAAGTATGAAGACAGTTTTATCTCACTGTATTAATGCACACAGTGATAAGAGAACCGTCAGCACAACCACTGACCACAAAGCACTACTGTGCTGTTAGACAGTTACAACAATTTAATAGCCCTTAGGGAATAATTTTTGCAATATGCCAGATATTCTTTTGATAAAACCAACAAACAGAGCTGAAAATTACACAGCAACCCACTTTTGAAGAGTAACAGAAAGACTAAAACCAACTTTACCTCAAAGATTCAGACAGTGGTGTTAAAGTGCCATCTCCCCGGTCAACCACACGGAAGAAATTCAACCGATCTCCTTCTCGATACACTAAGAAGGTAACTTGCTTGTTGGATGGCCCTTTCTCCCAGAGCTTGTCTCTAGCAGGATCCATGTATTCAGCCATTTCCCTGATAGGATCTTTCACGGGAACTAAAGAGATCAAAAAATCAAAATTAAACCAAAATATTATGATTGTCGTTTCGATCACTTCTGAGAGCTCAGTTCAGTTTATAACACGAAATCCCAACACAAGATATGCTGAGTTTTTGCCCAAGTGAAAATTATCAAGGCAATTTCTTCATTTTCACTCCTACACAGATGATCCACATAACAAAGTTTATCATTTGACTCTAGCAATGCCTGATTCTTATAGACCATATTTTAAAAATTATTTGTATATATAATGTCATTCCAGGATAATTTTTTCTTCAAGTGAAGAATTGTTGATTTTTTGACTTGATGATTCTGTTCATAAAGATATACCTCATTTAAAAGTAAACAAAGTGCATTTGATATGCTAAGTAAGAAAAAATGGGGAAACCCCCTCCCCTCTTTTTTAAGTGTTTTTCCAATTAATATGGAACTGAAGTCTGATTGTCTAAAATGCTTACTAAGAGAAGTTTTGTACAGTTGTAAGAAGTTGCATGAAAGCCACTTTAACTTCCTTAACGCCTACCTCTTCTGGTGTTAACAGGTCCACCTCGCATAGCCAGAACCAACTTCAGAGTGCAACCTTCTGAAATGCTGTAAATAACAATAAATAAATTTTAATAGCATTTTCTGTTGTTCATGCTAACTATTGTTTAAGAACACTAGTTAGAAACATAGTTTTATTCTATACTTACTTATAATCATTCAAACAATAGTCATCCTTCAGTTCCATATTATTCCAAATTAAGTGCTGCTGAGAGACAGGAATACCTAAACAAAAGAAACAAACAAATGACTTAAAACTGGAGTTTTGATTTTTGAAGAGTGTGGGGCTGATGGACTGAAATCACAGGAGAAAGAAGAGAAGAAGCAGGACAAGGACAAGCACTTAAGCAGTCTTCAGCCATGACATCTAACTTCCAAATAGTTACTAAAACCAAAGATTTTCAGAAGGATTTAGCTCACACACAAAGTTCAGTCTTTTGGCTCAGCAGAGGGTGTGTAGAAATGTTCAACTGCTTCAGGCTTATTGAATACTTGCTCTTTTTCCAGTCACCAGATAAGGGAGATTTTTTTCCTTTTATCTGAACTTGAGAACTTTATGTCTACTGAAGGGAAAAACAGGATAAAACTTCTACCTACAAAACTGCTGAATAATTTAACCACTGACTGGTATTTTGTATTACTCACATTACGGACATAGTCACTTTAAGGTGACTGGTGGCACCTCTATTACACTGGTGAGAAGTGCAAATGTGTTTTTATCCCTGCTTGGTTTGGGACCTCAAAGTTGGCAGTTTAGTAGTACCAAGTAGTTAATTAAACTTCATCCTACAAACACTTCTGTTTCATTCTTGGTGTTTCTTTAGGCCATCAAAATATTATTACTAATATCTAGTAATACTCACTTTCAACTCAAGCTCTTGGATGATTTGGATATTTTTTGTTAAAATAAAGTAAACATACTGAGTATTTGTTCCTTATTAAAAATCCATATTCTACACAAATAGAACCCAAATTCTACACAATTTCTGCCTGCATAGTCAACTCAGTTAGATACAGCTGTAACAGCCGTTAAAAATAATAATCAAAAGCTGGTACAACTTGAGGTCTTCATATATTTTTACTGGAATGCTACCATATTCGAATTTTGGATAGAATAAAAATGTAGACAGTTATGAAAGAATGAGATCTCAGACCACCAAAAGAAAAGAATCTTCCCTCTAGCATCAAAAAGAAGTTGTTCAACTTGTCTAGTGAAACCCAGGTAATTAAAATCTCACTGTGCATTCATGACAAATGTTAATTAAAATGTATATCTATGGAGACCAAGAACTACTTTTTCAGAAAGTTCTAAACACTACTTCTCATACTAAGAAACAAAACCTATAAATGTATTTTCCAAAAGGTTACATTTAAATAATCTTATCCTACATTTTTATTCATTGCATATTCACATACTTAAAAGGAAATGCAAGTGGCAGAGCTACACAGTAAGACTTCCCTAAATACACAGGGCAGGAGGGGAACACAAAGACCAGAGTCTTTCAGATAGTTCCCAAATATATCTAAGCTTTCAAAGGCTGGTGAGAACGCTTAGCAAGCTGTGGCAAGGAGATCAGCCAAGTTGCCCTTTCCTAGATAGAGTAAGGGCACAAAACTTGCAACACCCATCACTGGCAAGGAAGAAAAGGGGACAAGATCCTGGTTAAAGACCAAGCACATTAAACAGGCAAGTAGGAGACCTCCCTATGCAGAAGGGGTTGTGCACTTTGGAGGAACTGTCATTGCTTTTCTTTAGGCTTCACAGAAGATGACAATTTTCTTTTTCTCACCATGGCTCATGTCCCTGTTCTGAATGACCAACACAACTTTATTCCACTTGACTGCATATAACAGGAATCTTATATCCTCTGAAGTCCACAGGACATTTATAAGAAGAATATGTTCATATAGTAGACTAATATAATTGCTACTTACTATACGGTCAGCTATTTAATAGTTGGTTGTTGGTTACGTTTCAAGCCAGCAGTGTAAGCAAAGCAACAAGCTGGCAATAGCCAGCGAGTCTACATTAAAGTTTTTGTGTTGTTTTGCACCCTTCTGATTACAAACAATCTGATTACTGTCTGCATTTGTTATGGTTTCAGCAGCCTCCAAGGAGCAATTTCCAATTACTTTGATAAACTGAAAGCATATATGTTAAAAAGGCTGGCTTGCAGCTGGCAGTATTGGAGTGAAACATGGTTTTGCTCATTCAACAATGACAATGTACTTTTGATGAAATGAACAGATGAAAAGAGAATACTCTGCTGTAATTGGAAACAGACTAATCTTTATTACTTATTCCCTTTTATACTACTTTCTTAGAATTCTGTATTTATACACTGAGGAAATAGTATGTGCTTTATAGCTTCAGAGGCAGCAAAATATGCTTTGGGTGTCCCTTTTCTGGATCATAGTAAGGATTTTTTGAGGAGACATTTGCACATGAGATCAGCATGTATAACTGGCAACAATAATGGGAACTGTAAGATACCCATCTACTATACCTATCCTTAAGCAGCACATGATATTATCAGTGGCCTGCCCCAAATCAGTATTGAGAGGTAAGCTCAGCAATAAGCTCCATCTCAATACTCAAATGGAAATGAGCTGGTCAGGTGATGCTACAGGAGGACAGAAGAGTCTGCAGACTACCTATTTAAATAGCTGCAGGTGCACTGACAATGTGACCTACTAAAATGGAGGAAGGAGAGGAGGGAAACAGCTGTCCTACCCTGTCTCTGAATCAGCATATCACATACAGCTCTAAGCTTCCCTCCCCTACTCCTCATTTTTGCATGCTAAGTAGGTTCACCACAGAAACTGACTTGGTCAAGTCCGAGACAGGAAAAAAAAACTCTGAATATTTCAGAAAAAAACCTTGATTTTATATGGTGGGTATGAAGTTCCTATGTTTAAAAACGCCACATATATTTCACTGTCAAAATTCAGACTGCACTTGTCTTTCATTCAATGTTGAAATTGCTGGAGCCTCTGTTTACAGAGAGGTTGGGCTGACAGTCTTATTTTCCCCCACAAACTGGCTACACAAGTAAGAGATGCAAAAGCCCACAACTTGGGACAGAAACATTTTCCTAATTGTTAAACCCCCCAGCTTTCACTTGAATGACAGTAACTATGGCAGCGTAAGTGGAGTCAGTACTGACCTACTCTTTGTCCAAGGGACTGAGTAAGAACAGACTAAAGACAGCAAATCACCAGGAAGTGAATGCAGGCCAACAAAATTTCCTGACAAGAGTGATCTTACTTTACAGCTTCCAGATGCTGCTCAGGGCAGGCATCCGCTCTGAGAAGTCTTGCACTCACAGAAATGTTTCCTCAGCTCAGACAAAGCACAAGCTTAAAAAATGCTTCATGAACTTCTCTACCAGCACAGTAAAGAAGCAAATCATAAAGCAAATAGGAGACGTATGGGAAAAGTAGTAAACAGAAAAAAGCAGGATTGGTTCTGTTAAAAATTCATGACACTTGTGCAATGCACTTACTCCAGTCTTGGCAGAAGTACAGCTATTTTCTCTAATGCAAATAGTAATAAATATCATTATGTCATACTCTGAATTCACAGAATATTGAAAGAAATTACAAGATCCACATGAGGTTTGCTTGACATTCTTCTAGTTCCTTTTATTTAATGTGAAGCTGCTGTACACAGGCAGTAAAATAATGACAGCAAAAAGACCAAAGAAAAATAACTCACATGATGAAGTAAGTACACACATATACAACAAAATTATTGCTGTATGTTCCCTACTGAACACAAGGGAACACCTACTAAACACTGAAGTCAAGATGTACTCTGAAATGTAGTTTTCTTTTTACTCTTTAAAAAAATACGAGAACATCTAAATATTCACCTAAAAGGGTCGATGTTTCCACAGATGTACACAGATCATAAAATTCATTTGCAAGTACTCACTGAACAAACCATGACCAAGCTGTTTATTTTAAAGCTAACTATGTAAATGAATGCCCTAACACTCCATATAGAAGAATTAAAATAATTCCTGCAAGCTAGTAACAATAATACCATCAGTACCACCACCAAAGCCCAAAGGCCACCTCCTCCCTTGAGACTCAATTCTGTCTTTCCCAACAAACATGCTTACAGGTATTATCTATGTTTTTTTAACAGATCAAATAACCACTACTACAAATATAGTACCTGAATGCTTTGTCTATCAAACAGCGTAATAATCGGTGTTTCTGAATGAATACTAAACTCTGCTCAGGCCAGCAGCTACAAGGACTTGTGCAAAGGAGAAGGCAAAGATCTCAGTTAAAAAAACCCCATTACTTCATCTTTCAATGAAATCCTGATTTTTTAACTACTACTTGCGTTAAAGCTCAGTCTTTCATGTCACCTTGAAATTCAGATACCAACCTATCCATGTCCATCAACACTGATTAACAAGTAAAACCAATGGAGTAGGTAGCACTGCTGGCAGCATTGTGTGCGTATTCCAGCTTTTATGCTGGAACACACACACAATGTATGTGTAGAGACAAAGGGAGCTATTTTTCCCAGGTGAATCATTTTAAAGGGCCCAGTCAGTGAATCTGAGACAGGAGCGATTTACCCCCGGGGCTCCAAAGTCAACACTATAACAAATCTCCTGCTTACTTCACATAGAACATATTTGAGGACAAATGGCTGGATCTGATCCAAACACACATCAGGCATGCTGTAACTTCAATTTATAAGACTTGCACTGAAAATTCAGATGCATTAGAACCCCTAAGTTTTTATGTATATTCTTTACTGACTAAAACCACTGAAAACACATAGCTTAAAACATGGGAGCTCTTTCTTAGTAAGCTACCAATGTTTAGTACAGCTGTCTAAACAAAGCCTTTCCTAGCAGATCACTAGCAGGCATCAAGAATGACAAACAGTATCTGAAGTAGACAAAATTCCTAACATGCCATCCATATTATACTTTTTTATTATGGTGAAGATAGTCTATAGCACTGATTTTCCAGCTGTTGACAAAGATTATCTTGTTTTAACTTTATTATTAGCCTCTTACAATTAGAGGCATTGGTAATATTTCAACAATTTGTTAACTTCTCAAACTTCTCAAATTCTGGATTTTTTTCTTGGAGCTTTCAGGTCATTTTTTCAAAATGTTTTTTTTTTTTTTTCTTTGCTTACATACTATTGTCACCAACATCCAAATGTAGAAAATATGCATAACTAGGGACCTCATGTAGTCTTCCAGCACTGTAGGAGGCATTCTCCAACCAAACTGCAGATTAAATAAGAGAGATTCACACCCCGCAAAAGCTGACATGATACAATAATAAAAAGTGAAAACCAGCAGCAGAAACAGGAACAGATGTAAGCTTTCTCTTTCCCATGCTAAATCACAACAAAATTACTTCTGAATTTTTGCTCCACCTGGGTAACTTACTGCTCAAACTTGTGCACTGTAATAGGAACTGGGTCACTGAAAATTTGTTAATTATTTTATAAGCAATACCAACCCCAAATGCAACATAAAATTAATTTGTCATTGTGTATCTGTTTCATCCACACAACTGATCAATTTGTTCTCACTCTGCCGCCCACAAATAATTAATCAGAACAGTACAAATATTTTGACTCTGCTATGGAGTATCAAAGTATTTCAACTGGCTTCGTACAATTCAATGATAAGCACCAATGAACTCACCTTCCCTGTTTAATGAAATTGACTCATTATTAATTCTATACACCAGGCAGCGAAGCCATAATTACCTTACTATACCATGAACTACAACATGCAAACAAAATTCCAAATAAGCATTATTATAACTTCATTACAAAGCTGTTCTTTTAATAAGAAATGAGGATACTTTTGTAAGCTGTAGGTATAACTGAGTACAGCTTTTCACAGTCTCACATTTTGGACTACAAGGAATTCAAATCCCTCTTCCTCACACACCTCCCACTGATCTCTTCAGGTATCCTTTAAAGCTCACTCTATCACTGATACTGCCCGGACAGCCTGCCAGCTTCTGCTCTCTACTGCCTATGCTACCTTTTAATTCACTGTTGGTCAGCGTTCTACGTGTGCCTCCTACACCTATATTCGATTTTAGGTAGGAAAACCCCCTTCCCTTTCTTGTTTCACCTCTAGCCTCCAGGAGCATCTTGACACATTCTCTGACTTGTGATTAATTATGGCCTTGTCTACAGCAAACAAAAGCCCATCCACACAGCTGCGCTACATGGATGCAAGCTCCAGTCATCTGCATGGTGGAGCTTCTGCTGTGTGGATCTCACTAGTGAATAGTCCCCTCTGTGGTTGCAATGCCTGTGTGTTTTAAGACTTGTGCCAGCTGTCTGGAGTTTTTTCCATCCACTAGAGCAGACTTCCGTAAGAGGAGGGGAGTATCTGAGATTCCAGTCTACAGCATTATATTACACCTCCCAGAGGATGGGTTCCACACAGACAGAAGATGAAACCACTAATATACAGGTATATTAGGGAAGGAGAGGATCCCTTTTTTTAAAATTGGCAACTCTGATACTCTTCACCTTCTACAGCTGTACAGCTGTTTAACCCCTCCAAAGTCAGAAAGATGGTAGATGATGCAATGCTTAAACTATAAATATATAAATATTTCAAATCACATTCCTTCATGCAAGCTCATCCTCACTATAAAGGAAAAAAGGTAGGAGGGGACAAACCTACACCTATTCTTGCAAAAGCATCAGGACTAGCCTTGTAACTTACAGATTTGCACTTTGCAAAATGTGTCAAGTTTATCACTTTAAGACAAAGCATTGCTCAGCCAGATGTCTATCAGCAAAAGATCACTCACCCAAACAAAATTCAAATCAGTAACTTAAAGCTGCCTTTGGGATTTGCCTGCACTGCAGTTGCTCTTGTGACTGCAGTATCATAAAAAACCATAAACTGACTAACCTAATCAGCAACAAACATAGCAGCAAATTTAAAGTATGCTCAATTACAATATACATATATCGCATGGCTCAAATTTACAACCTTGCTAGTTAACAAACAACTTGCGTCAGAGAATCCAGACTTTTTATGATTGACCTTAATAAGTGTACATAGAAAAAAACACCCAACCAACCCACCAGAAGAGCACACATACCAATTCCAATGAAGTCTAAGCCATGAACTTAGAGAAAACGGACAGAACAGAAAAACAAGTCAACTTCAATTAAACCTAAGCTATAAACTAAGCACCTAGTTTTTATACATATTGCCAAATATGACATTTAAGTTTTGTGGTTTGATTTTAGCAATTATGATCTTTAAAACAGGATTTATTCTAAAGTGATAAAGTTACATTGAAATAAGAGAGAATAGTACCTTCCAGTCTTTGAATTTTAGCTTTCACAGAAATAACTGTTTCAAAGGGGGAAACTCGCAGCTCAAAGCAGGTTCCTGTAAGCGTTTCAATGAAGAGCTCCATAGTTTCATAGAAAGGAAGTTTGTAGTGAAATGGTCCCATATTATCTTTATTAAAAAAAGGAGGCTCTTTCTTGTTGGCCATTAGAAAGGATTTACAACTTCCTTGTAAGAAGATATGTCAGGAAACTACATTCCACTTCTAGCCAAGGCAGCTTTGAAGACACGTGTAGTGCATTGCGGTTCATCTTTAGGATTTTTCACCTATAAAGCAAGCAAATATAGTTCTGACAACATCTAAATGTAACTGCTAAAGAAAATTTAAATTTATTTTACATAAAACAGTTGTTAAGAAACATTAAGTTACTACCTAGGTACGGCAAGATAACCACAAATTATATTACCAAAGTTGTAGTTTTAGGGCTCTAGTGTCAGTCCGCATTCCAGACGCAACCTGCTACCTTTGTTATTTTTGTTTCCACAAGCAACATGACAACCAGACGCCCAATACCTCCTGACAAGAGCTGAGCCCTCCGCAGTGTCAGAGCTAGAGAAAAACTCCAGAAAGGCGTAAGAACCGGGATTGCTCCGGGCTCAGGAAAGGCAGTTGGAGGTGGCAGCTCGGCCGTGCTACCGCCAGCGGGGTCCGGCGCCGCACCGGAGCGGGACCGGACCCCGGCAGCCGAGCGGAGCGCCCGCGAACAAAGGACGGCGAGCAGCTGCCCCGTCCCCGCCGCGCCTCGGGGCGGCCTCGCACCCCGGGCTGGCCGCGGGCCTCGTCACCACTGCCCCGGCCCCCGCTTCCTCCCGGGACACGCGCCTCGCCGGCGGGGCCGGGACCGGGGCGGTTCGAGCACGGCGCCTCTGTCCCGCCGCCCTCGCCGCAGGGTCCCCCCGCAAGGAGCAACCCTCCCGAGGGCCCGGAACCCGCCGAGCGAAGGCGGGGTCTCACCTCACCTGCCGCCGCCGGGCCCGCTCGGGGGGGAGGCACGATTCTTCTCCCCCCACGCCGCCCCGTCCGCCGCAGCTGCCGGAGCTGGCCGGGCCCGGCGGGACGCACGGACCGGGAGCGCAGCCGGAGCCGCCGGGAGGGCAGGACCGGGAGGTGCCGCCCGGCGGCCCCCGCGCTGCCCCGCCCGGTGACAGATCCTCCCGCGGGCCAATGGGACGCCCGCTCTCACGAACCTCGGCCAATCAGCGCCCTCAGGGGGAGGGGCTCGCGGTGCCTCAGGGGCGGGCACCCGCCGGGCCGCTTGTTGTGGTCGTTAAGACGCGGGGCGGCAGCGCGTGCGCAGGGAAGGACCCGGATACACTTCCCCATCCCTGGGAGCGTTGAAGGTCAGGCTGGGTGGGGATTCGAGCAGTTCGGTCCCGTGGGCCGTGTCCCTGCTCAGGGCCGAGGGGGAACGGGACGAGCTTTCAGGTCCCTTCCGCCCCAAACGGCTCTGTGAGTCTGTGCAACGCCCCCAGCGCTACCGGTGGACACGTGATAGCGGCGGCGGCCGCGCTGCCTGCTGGGACACGGAGTGCGGCAGGGCCGGGGAGGGGGCCGTGCCAGATTAGGGCTAAGGTGGCTCCGGCGGCTCGCCCCGGCCGTAGCGCCGCCGGCCTTTGCTGAGGGCCAGCCCGCCGAGTCAGCAGCGAGACCTTGCGCTCGGGCCGACAGGCTCCCAGGCATTGCCGGCGTGTCGGAGCGCGGCGGTGGGCCCGGGAGGCAGGGCCGGGCCGGGCCGAGTCCCGGCGGGCGCAGCCGCTCCTCGGTTGGCAGCCAGACACGAACATTGTCGGCCCTGGCAGGGGCCAGGCACGGCGCTGGGGCACCTTCACTGAAGGTCAGCGCTCGATTGTGCTCCTGTTTGAGCGTGAGGTGGCCAGGGCATGCTCCCGAAGCAGCGGGGCCCTTGGATGATCACAGGCTAGAGAAAACCAGTTTATCCTATTAGCAGGTGCTAATTACATTAACCACTTTACTTTCCATTTAGGTTTTAAAATACACAAGACCTACCCTGTCTCGTTGTTAGGTTTCAGGCCCAGTTAAAACTGGCTTCTGGGAAGCATGTAGTGAGTATGGGAACCTGTCAGAGGTCTGTCTGGACGCTGTAATACTGAGCCTTTAGTTCTGCCCTTCCAGAAATATCCAGCCATGAATTAACGAATTTGCAAAATAAAAAAAACCAACAAAAACCAACCAAACAAAAAAAACACCACCACAAACAAACAAACAAAAAAAAAAAAAAAAAAAACACAACAAAAAAAGCCAAACCTGAAAAGTAAACCAACATACAAACCCCTCCAAATTACTAAAAAAACAACTACTCAGAACCAAACCCTCTAGCCAAAACCCAGTTCAAAAAGTCACCACTCAGACCAAGCCCCTCCCAGAAGTGAAGTGCCTAGACCTGGCTCTGTCAAAATTGAAGACCACACATTTTAAGACGTGAAGAGCCACAGGGACAAGCACAAAGACTCTCTGTCTGCCAGTTTAGAAAGACTAGGTAGGAAGAAAGATTCTGATCTACATCACAGAAACTTGCACTATGAAGAGCTTTTCTCTGCTGAGCTTTTACATTAAAGTTTAAGAAAACACTTAAGGCAGGAGCATTTTTTTCCCTACTCCAAGAGCTTTTGGCTCTCAGGGTTCTTAGCTTGTGAACAGCCAGCCTTCTTTGCAATGCTAATATATTTATTAATGTGAAAGGCCAAGAAGAAAGATGCAGAAAAGAAACAGAAGAATTCACCATGTTTTTCTTTCCACCATCATATCTTTGAATCCCTTCTAAGCACAGAAAAAGTAAAGAAGCAGTCCAAATCATGTATGAGACATATGCAGCAGATGTAATGCCTATAAACTAAGTTCAAGTGCTTTCACTGCAGACATCCATTTGCAAATAGCCCCCACATTCTTTTTCAAGCTGCTACTCCCAGCTTACCCTCACCTACCATGAATCATTGCCAGGCCCACCTATGGTGCAAATCAATACATCATGTTCCTTCTTTATCCCTTCCAACTTTTTCTTCTGCTTTACTCTCATTAGTGTTAGATGTTTCAGCAGTAGTATTTACTGTGCCTGATAAAGGAAATTTCAGCTTGAGAAAAAAGAGACTGAAGCAGATGTCTCAGAATGAGGACTTCAGTGCAAGTGGTAGTTGATGTCAAAGACGTCCTCTGAGCATATGCTTTAAATTCACAGCAGAAGAGTCTTAAGAGCCTGAGATAAGTAGTCACTATCGTAAAAACAGTGAATCTTCTCAGAACTGCAGGCAGTCACTTGTACAATAAAATAAACATTTGATCCTCCTGCATTTATGCATTTGCTCTGCTTGTATGCATGCAGAAGAGCAAGCATCTACCACTGGGTATCAAGTGTGATTAATGGCATCTGTTCCAGAAGGGAATCTAGAAAATACAGGAAGCAAAGTTTAACCAAATACATCTGACAATTAGAGGGATTCCAGAGTAGCAACCTCCTGTATACAGCTTACAGTGTGTTACGGATGAGAAGGGAAAACAGACAGCAAGCCATTAGGCACAGAAGAGTCCTTGTATACAGTATCTACATAAGCTTGTTAGCCTGGAAGTGACCAAGAATGCTCTGTAGAGATGGAATTTGTAAAAACTGTTATTTGCAAAACTCTGACAGCTCTGTACAGATGAAAAATCTCATTTAATGGCCTACAACTCGTACAGAAGAAGCCATTAGGTTTCTGTTGTCTTCATGGACCACTCAGTGCTCATTTGTAACACACTCTTCCTGGCAGAGGAGCATTAGCCGTTGTTATTTTTATAGCCCACATTAGCTGCCCATATGAGATACCTCATTCAAGCTGGTGTCAAGTCCTGCTCTGAGATTTCTTAACTGCTTCATTCTGTAAGAGAAGCTGAACGTGATACTGAACCCAGCCTTACCCTCCCATTAGCTCGGTAGGTGGCAGCTGATTCAGACAAGGCATGGTAGTGCTTTTGGTTGCTTTCAAGTCATGATGCAGACATTCTAAGCAAGAGGTAAAGAGATCAAATTTAACAGACTCCATTTACCATTTAGCAATTATTTTATCTATAGATCTGTTTAATAAAACAAACTATACTTTATATAATAGATTACTTCATTGCAGGTATTGCACAGACTGTATTCATCTCGGCACCATGGAAACATGATAGCAGGAGGTCACTGTATTTTTTAAAAAATACATAATTTAGCAGAATTAGACTAGCAGAAGAGAATACTAACCATTTTAAATGGGTAATCTCATTTAAATGTCCATGTCCATCTCATTCCAGTTCTACTGAATTAGAGAATCCAGAGTATTAGTGCTGGACAGGGCTAAGGAAGGCTGCTTCTCTGCAAACATCCTTGACTACTGGCCTCCAAAGGCATTCAGCGGGTCATCAAATGTGCTCAGGATCTTGCTTTCCGATTTTGCTTCTGAGGTTGCTTGGGAAGATCTGGTTTTAGGAGTAGGTATCTTGACTTGGCTGCTAGAGAAGATATCGTCTAAAGAGGGGAAAAAAAAAGATTTTAATGAGAAGTGACTACAAAACAGAAGCAATATTGTACACAAGAGAGTCCATCACATGGCAGTGACTGCCAAGGACATTCTGTGATAAACAAATGCTTTCCTGCTACTTGAAATTCTTGGTGCATTTGTAAGGACATACGTGGGAGCTGTTAGCTGTAAGATTTTTTTTTTTCTTCTCAGTAGACAGCATAATATTTGTATTTTATAACATGTTCAGGCTCTCATAAGCATTTGTAAAGTACTAATAAATTAAAGCTCCACAATAAATTCTATCATTCAAGTGCCAGATAACATCCCTCTTATGTAGAATATTAGTATCTGAGGAACCTGAGAGATCCAAGAGCTGTGAGGTTGTTGCTAAAAAAAATCAGAAAAGGTGGTAGTTGCTAGCAACTACTGTGGTGATATTCACTAACCATGAGTCTAATCTACAGTGCAGTAAGAACATAATATAAATCCCCTGAGAACAGACCATTACTAACATGTGAGGAGGCACACAGCTATAGCCACCACCCTGATGAATACTTAAAAGTCTGTCTACAGTCTTGAATCAAGGTCTCCCACCACCTTCCTCAATACAAGCACATCTGTTGTGAATAACTAGGACCACAAAGTGGAAGAATATCACACTTCCATTAAAGCAGAGGACAACAATATGTAGAAATTAAATCATCCAACACAGCCTATGTCAGCTGCAGAACTCGCAATCCTGCAGATCTTGCTGTGGCTAGAACTGCTTTTTAGGACTGTGCTCATGAAAGAGATGAAACTACTACCATACACATGCTGATGGGTTGCCATGAGGTTTCTTGAGTGTACACAACAGTGCATCTCATACTTTAAACAAAGAAATTTAGGATACTCAGATTATGCAGTCGGAGTATAAAACCAAAAAATTACAATACTTAGATATGATGATCACTAGTGATTCAAAAGGCCAGTGTAAATAGCACATAAATGGTCTTGAATCCCTGTTGAGAAAACATGGGTGTTATATAGAGGTTAATATGGCCACTGAGTCTAGCTGGTCAGAGCATGGTTCTAGTAACACCAGGGTTATTAGAATATGGGTTTGGTCCCCGTATGGGCCATTCACAAAGAGTTAGACTTGATGATCTTTGTGGGTCCCTTCCAACTCAGAATATTCTGTGAATTACTAGTCCAGAGTATAAAAACTAGTATTTCAATCTTCAGCACGTAGCCTAACCTTGAGCAGAGGCCAAGCACAAAGTGGTCCATCACAATGTGTTTCCCTGGCTCTTCTCACTACTTCCAATTCAGCATGTGTCTGCTACTGTGCTGATCATAGGGATTACACAGTTATGAATAATCCAGGACCACATTTCAGCAAAAAAGCAGTTTAGAAAAGCAGCAAAACAGAGTAATGCCCTACTGGCATCACTCCAAAGCAAGAAACTACCACATGGACTCAGCTTTACAGCAGAGGAGAAGGACAGTGAATGCCATAAGCAGGAGAGGTATCACTCTCATTTTTTATGAAGAGGCTTAAAGAACAGAAAAATTTTGCCCAGGGAAAACAGTATTTGTCAGAGTGCAAGAAAGCTCAGTCACCATATTGAAGATAGGCAGAGGTAACATCAGCTATAAGGTAATTGAGGACGCTAGTGACTGGACAAAAGAAAACAGCCTACAGCCTTCACACCCCTCAAACTGCAGCTATAATTTACTGATTCATTTGCAGCAGAAAGGTTCTCCTAAAACAACAATGTACAGTTCTGTAAAAGTGCTACCACGATCACTTAAGCCAGCCCTTAATGTGAAATGTAGACAAGTGCCAGTTCCACAACTCCACTGCCAGTGGAATATCCTCATCTTTAGACATTTCCCTGCACTCCTGTTGGTATTCTGGAGCTCCATGGGCACTAAGGAGCTGCAAACCTACGGCTGTACCACTGAACAGTCACCACTCTACAGGAAGATGAAGTCCATCAGATGCAGGTGCTTTAGGTGCCATAGGCATCAAGGTCAACTGTGACATCAAACACAAAGCTTTAGCACCAGAGTTGACATCAAAAGTGGAGTGCAAACAACAGGTTCTGTTGTGGCTAATTTTCAAGTGGCAATCTACAACTGTTTTTTTCAACCTTCAGTTCAGATTTTTGTGCTGAATTTGGAAGGGGTAACTGCTTGGCAGATACTTTCACTTACTGAAGACTACATTAAAAATATAAATTATTAAAACAATTTTTTTTTAAATCATCCAGTATGTATTTCAAATACCTTCCTAACAAACCTTTTAAGTTTTATTTTTTTTTATCGATCAAGAAGATTTTGAAATCTCAATATGCTCATTCTCCAGCAAGTTTTCTAGCACATTTACAGACTTCAGCCATCAGGCTAGAGTGCTTAGCAGCAGTCCAGTTAAAACAGCAGTAAGTCTGGTTAATTTTGAGTAAGTTAGAGAGAATAAAGACTTGACAAGAACCAAAGCTAGAGAAGAAATTTTGTCTAAGAAAAGAAATACATGCAATCTCAAAGAAGAGCTGTGAGCATGAAGAGCCTGAGAACAGTCACAGCTGAGAATCACATTACTTTCAGTATATCTGTTGGTGGAGAAGAAAAGAGCATGCTTTGTGCGTCATTTCACATTACTCCTTGCTGTTTTTTCAACAAATTATACATAGCAAACCTTTGCTTTTAGATGTAGTATCTGTAAATTGTCCTGATTACATGAATGTAAACACAAACTTATGGGCTCCAAGGTAGTTAACACAGTAGTGAAGGTGGGATGGGCAGAGATGCTAATTTGTTCACATCTGTGACTCATCTGAAAGTACAATACAAAAATACTGTGCAAATTGAAGTACAGAATCTGTCTCAGAGCCATAACAATGTGAGATGAGTCTCTTAGAAACTTGTCTGGAGTAATTCCCTACAGGAATTAAACTTTTTCTCAGAAAAATTTTATACTCTCTCCTAAACTACTTAAATGCCACGCTAGTTCTACAAATCTAGAAAGTTCTCATCCAAGCTTAAAATCCAAAGATGACCAGAGATTTCAGAGCAGTTGAAAAGTAAAAGAAAGCAAAGGGTTCTAAAACATCTTAGATGAATGCAACTCAGGAGACAAAATCACAAGACTACTAGCAAGATTTTTACTTATACATACACTTACCCATGTCATCGTCAAATATTGATTTTTGTTCCACCTTCTTCTTGGCCTTCTTTTCTTTTGGTTTTGCAGTTAGATCCGCAAAAATATCAATGTTATCATCAAACAGGTTAGTCTCTGGTATTTTCTCTTTCATTTTGGTCATTGGCTTAATTGCCTCAGTGGCAAATATATCATCCTTGGAGAAAAACATAGAAAGATCTCATCAATCCACAACACACTTAAAGAGAATAGTCAAATTATGTGTATACAGCAGCTGAGATGTTTAGAAGATTTGGGTTTCCTGGGCTTATCAGGCAAAGGCTGAACTCAATGATCAGAGAGGTCTTTGCCAACCTAACTAGCAAGAAATTTGAGACCCTTTTACTCATAGGGGACTTGGCAGAAGTGCCTTAGCAGTGGATTGCACAAAGGTCAAGTACAGCAGACAGAGACCTGTATCAAGTGTCCAGCCCACCAAATTTACTCCTTTTTTAAAGTGTTATTTAGCTGCTGGGAATTGAACAGTTAACAAATAAGAACAAAGTACCTTATTATTCTGAAAAAGGTATGTTGTCACAGCACATGCCTGCTCTGTGTTAAGGCTCCACCTTTTAAACCACTGCTAGTTATGGGCTGAACAACCAAAGAAAGAATTTCTGTATCCCAGCAGTGGAGCAGGATTGAGAGCTTACTTCACTCCCTTATTCTGCACCCCACATTCTATTCAGCAGCCTCCATTAAGCCAAAATTAGAGGGGTCTGCTTATGGCTCTGGGGAACAAAAAACCAACATAACAGGTTCAGCCACTACCTCAAAGATATCTTGGGCAGTAGGGTCAACTGCTTGGCGGACATCAGATTTTAACTCCTTTTTTCCAGTTTTCTGAGAGGTGAAGAGAGAATCTTCTTCTTCTTCCAAAAAAGGCATGGGGCTTCTTTTAATTGAAGATTTTTGTTGTATAGGCTGGAAGAGATCATTGCTGTCCTCATCACCCAGATCAGGATTTTTCTCCTTGGCCTTGATGGGTTTGTTAGCTATACTGTCTGGCATTCCCTCCGTCATCTTTGACTGTGCAGCTGGTCTGGATGTTGAGCTGCTTGCAAAAAGGTCTTCAGATTCAAACAGATCATCCCCATTTTCTGCGGATTCTGGAGGAAGGAGTTTGTTTGTCCCAGCAGACAAAGCACTGCTGTGAGCTGGTAGTGACAAGCTAGAGAGAAAGCCATTTTCCTTGGACTCTGCTTCAGCAGCAAGAGGCTCCTTTATGTTCACTACTGCTGACGTCTGTTTTGGTAGAGAGAATTGTGATTCTTTAGGGGTGTCCGCCTCCTCACTCACTTCAGCCTCTTGGGCAGCCAGGCGGCGTGCCATTCTGCTAGGGGGTCTGCGCTTCCCTGGAACCCTGATCCTGGTCTGCAAGGAAGGAGGAAAAGCAAAGCAGGATCATACATAAGGAGAAAGCCCCACAGGACATTCAAATTTGGAGGAGTTTGGAGAAAGATTCAGAAGTATAACCCAGGATTTCTGATTTGCTGCCTGAGTCATTCCACAGCAATGGAACTGGTGTACAAAAGCAACAGCACTCACAAACAGAGTCACAACAGGTCAGCAAGCCTCTCTACCCCTTGGCTTTAGGTAATACCTTAGTCAGCCTCTTATCTTGCTAATCTAGGGGCTTTTACAGTGCAGTTCAAGCCATGACTAATTATATTTTCCATGCAATTTCATTTTATGCATAGTCTATTGCAGTTAATTTCTGCTTTTAGGGAAGCCCCCTGCAAGCTTCCACTACAACCTCTCTCCTATCCCACATGTTCCCTTTTGTTAATTGTTTCATGCATTGTTCTTTGAAAGGGCAGGCAGAATGCTGGGCAGGTTGCTTTGTTCCAGCCATTGGAAAAAAAGAGCATTTGTCTGGATATATTTACGCTCAAACTTGAAAGGTTGATGTTATGCCAAAATTACAATATCTAACCTGAGCCACAAAAAGCATTCACTGTATAGTTACCAAGACGCTTCTTTTCAGATTACTTCTGTAACAAAACATGCATCATCACTAAAATGAACATTCAAGCTTGATAATATGCAGCTATGGGCACTCTATCTTTGCAAGCCTATCTATTTAGAAGTATCACAACAGAGAGCTTTGTCTGTTGGAACACGCTGCTATTGGAAACAACAATGCCTACGTAATAATGCACCAGGCTGAAGTACAAGCTTCAAACCCATTTTGTCACTAAAGGATCATGTCAGCCGTGCATTGATGGCTGCTGCATCTTGCCAAGTCATCTCCACTGCTCATCTAGTAATGGACAGCCTCATCAGCAGGAAAGGAAGAAAGAATCAAAGTTAAGATTTTAAGTTATCTTACTCAAATTGCTGCTTCCAGGAAACCCCACAGACTTATTAAATCGTAGGTACCTAGAATAAATATTAACTACATGGCCGACACTTCCATTTTTTTTTAAAGAGCCACTAATTGGAATTTACTAATTTAATTGGAATAATTTTAAAGAACCACTAATTTACTAATTTAATTGGAATATGCCTTTTTCAGTCCATAAAGCATCAAGTATGAGTGAAAAACAAGTGAGTCAGGAAGCAGAGATTTGCTACGTCAAAAGCTGTAACACTTCTTTTTGTTTTCCTTTGTGTGAAAACAAAAGTTTTCTTTAAAAAAGAATTGAGAGTTATAGTTCAAGACAGCATGACATTTTTATCCACAGAGGTAAAGGTCAACCTACAGCAGTGATGTGTTCCGGATAGCTTGTCAAAGCAGCTGCCTGTAATCTGTTTTATAGTTGGCCTAGCAAGACGTCTTTTTAATATTTTCTTAGGTTGGTTTCTCTTGGCATAGGACAAGATGTTATGCTGACATACCTTCAACCAATAGGGGAAATCCAGTATTTGGAAAAGGTGCACATGTACTTTAAAAGGCACCAGGTATATGCATAAGCCCCTTACTGAGCCAAGTATAGGTGCTAAGATAGACTTTCTCTTCAGTAATCCATGGAAGTGAGAGGGGATTAGATTTTCACACTCCTATTTAGATTCAGATGAACCACACTGTTAGCAGAACTTGCATACCAAAACAAACTCCTGCATGAGGATAGACTGTGTTTTTAATCCCCCTTCCTCTAATCCTAAATACCAAGGTTACCTTATTGGCGTTGTGCAAGGTCTCTGCTTGCATGGGCTGATCAAAGCTTACACCGAGTTCTTCATTGCTTCCTGCAGCAGAGAAGGCTTCACTGTTCTGTACCTCCTTGGGCTCATGTAATGGAGTGTCCAGTACTGGTAAGGAGGACTTGACATTGGAGACCTTAGGCATTGCACCAGGTAGTAAGGCTGAAGGGTTAATAGCTAAGTTAGCCTACAAAACAGACAACAAAAATGTACAGACAAAAAGAGAACATTTTACTACATCTCCAGAGCAAGCGTGACACCAGAGTAGGAGCAAGAACTAGTGTATCTGGGTATTCAGGTTCTACTTCTGAAGTGCCTGGCTTTTTTCAGACCTAAGAGCTTTTGTATCTCCCAGAAGCTCTGTCTCACTAAAACTGTGGAGTGGTCAACACTATTATTCTCTGTAAGAGCTTCAGGGTCAAGTTATGCCAGACCAAACATTTATGTATCTCAATATTCTGTCTGAAGAGACAATGGTTCTGACTTTGAATGGTACTGTGATATAGACAGTTATTAGTTGTTTTGTGTCAGAAGAGGGACTTAATCACAGTCCCCCCCTAAGAGTCCCTAAATATACTTAATAGTGCTAATAACAATAGCAGTTCAAAGAGGAGCCCACCCTCTTGCACCCCCACCTCCCCCAACATGAGTAAATAGTGCTGCTTAGAGTCAGGACTGAAACAGAAGGAGGAAATAATATTAAACATGCAATACAGAAAAAGCAATCAAAAATATGCCATCTGAAACAAATAATAATATTGCAAGAATGAGGTAAGGAAGCAATAAGATTTTGGTTCAGGGAAAGCCATCAGTAAGGCAAGGAAGTTAATTACTTGTAGCTTTCCAATCCGAGATGAAGGCTCTTTGGTTTTAATGGGAACAGGACCTGTTGATTTCTGCACAAAATTACATTGGATTAAACAAGTTGACAAGTTGTTATCAATCTGACCATAATTTTCATTTTAATATACGTATAGAAAGCAGCTAACTGCTTACCAATTTCTTTTGAAGATACCTTGTCATCATCACATTCTATCATTAGAGCTACAGTCAGTAAGTTTTCGGTTTCCCACATGCCGTGGCCCCATCTTCATTGTCACATTTCATTCACCTGTCCTTCTCCCCAATATTATACTTTGTCAGGATAACTGAACAACATTCATCTTCTCCAGGTGACTGCCACCACTAGTCAAATCAAACCAGGAACAGCTATCTTCTCTCTCCTTGCTTATTCTGTTCATAAAATCCTTTGAAGCCATATTGCCAGGCAATGCTCTAACTTTTCTCTTTGTGACTGGCTGTAACTGGGCTACAGACTTCAATGAAGCCCACACAGAAGCCAAGAGGGCTTCAAAATTGTTCCACTTAGACTTCAAGGAAAACAGCTTCAGAAAAGTGAGTGTTCTTCTAAAAAGAACAGGCCAATAGTGCTAGAAAAAGGACTAGGCTAAAAGAGCAAGAACAGCTGTTTGGTCTGAAGACTTGGGTCAATTCTAGGACTCAAGAAATGAATCAAATCAGCTAAGGTGCACTTTCCAGGCCTTGCCGTCCAGAAGTCTGTAGTCTGCATGGTTCTGTGAGCTAGATAATACTGCTGTTGGTATGCTGGGCAGTCAGAGCTCCTTCGGCTAGGTTGAAGTGACTGAGGATTTGCAAGGGTTAGGACACTAGTTTGAAGGGCTTGATAGCATGACAGAGTATCCTAGTTTATGAGGAGATTGTTCTCTACTTAATTGCCTGTGGTGTTCAGCTTAACCTCAGATAGATTGAAACCATTCCTTTAGCAGGCTGCCAGTAGCTACAAAGACCAAGAAGATGAGCCTGGTTCTACATTTGAAGGAACACTTAACATAAAAGGGAAGACGTGCTAATTACTAGCCCTAAAGGCATGCTCTGTGTTCTTCAGCCCACGGGAGAAAAAAAACTCCCTACAACAAAAAGCTAATCTACACATGAAAATCCATCAAGCAGTGCTGGTGAGGCACAGGCCAGAACTCTGGGCCAGATCACCTCTCCCAGAGACTCTTGATTCTGCAAGATTAAGGACAGGAGTCTTGTTTACTCACCATAAAGACTCCAAGATAAGAGTCTCAACTGTCGCAGATTTGTGCTGCATGCCCTGATCTCCTTTCTGAAAAAGGCTACCTTTAAAGGTAACATTCACCCAACAGACAATGGCACTTCAGAGAAGAAACAACTCATTTTCAGTACAACTGGACCTAGGGTGTAGCTCTTCACTGCCATTTCACTTTTTCAAGTGTGTGTACAATGAAAAAATATCAATAACATTTAAACTTCTTGCTAGTAACAGTGCTAATAAGCAGAGAAGTTTGGCTACACCTGGCAGCCAGTGTATCCAGACATTAGTTTTCATCTTTCCAGGACACACACTTAAAACAGGATGATACATCTCCTTTTTCTTTGCAAGCTGTTCAAGGCACAAGATTTAAGTACTTGCCTCTGTAGTTGTTGCCTTTGGAGTCTCATCTTGCTTGGCACTTAAAACGTTTTCTAAGTTACTGCTCACTGAGGAAGGGCCAACACTGGTCTGAAGAGTTTTCTTCTCGGCCATTTTCTGAAAGCATTATGGGCACAAGTCAACATGAATAGAGTAAAAGGCATGGTGTGCAGATCCAAAAAAAAAAAAAAAACCCAAACCCAAAAGAACACAAGCAAAAATGTTGAAAATCTTGCTTTTAACTGAACAGAAAACTAGCCACATCTTTTGATCCATAGTTGTATTTGGTTTGCATGGCCGGGTTTTGGTAATGGTGGTGGGGGTTACACGGGTTGTTCTTGTGAGAAACTGGTAGAAGCTTTCTCCACGTCTAGCAGTGCCAATCCCTGGTGGCTCCAAAGATGAATGTGCCACTGACCAAGGCTGAGCCAATCAGAAGCAGTGGTAACCCCCTTGTTAAAACATACTCCAGGAGAAAAAAGTTATTGCACAGATGTAACTGCAGCCAGAAAAGGGTGGGGTAAGAACACGGGAGAGAAACAGCCCTACAGACACCAAGGTGAGTGTAGGAGGGAGAGGAGATGCTCCAGGCACCGGAGCTGAGATTTCTCTGAGCCTGTGGTGAAGACCATGGTGAGGCAGCTGTGGCCCTGTAGCCCATGGGGATCTACAGGGGTGCAGAGATTCACTCACAGCCTGTGGAGGAGACCCAGGTGAGAGTAGGTGGATACCTGAGGGGAGGCCCTGAACCCATGGGAGGCTTGGGTCCTGGCAGGGACCTGCAGAACCATGGGAGAGGAGCCTACACTGGAGCAGGTTTCCTGGTAGGATTTGTGACCCTGTGGGGGTCCCAGGTCAGCACAGGCTATGCCCGAAGTACTGCACCCCATGGAAGAGTGACCCACATTGCAGCAATTTCTGGAGAACCATTGCCTGTGGGATGGACTTAGGCTGAGGAAATTCATGGAGAACTGTCTCCCATGGGAAGGACTCCATGCTGGAACAGGGGAAGGACTCCCCTCTCTGAGCAGCGGCAGAAACAAGGTGATGAACTGACCTTAACCCCCATCTCCCATCTCCCTGCACCACTGGAGGGAGGAGGTGGAGCTGGGAAGGAGAGACAGATGAGGGAAAGGTGTTTTTAAGGTCTTATTTTACTTCTCATTATTCCACTCTGATTTTGCTAGAAATAAATTCAATTAATATGCCTAATTCAAGTCCGTTTTGCCCATGTCAGTATTTCGTGAGTGATATCTCCCAGTCCTTATCTCAACTCATTTATATAAAATGTAACTTTGTTGTATTTTCTCTCCCCTGTCCAGCTGCAGAGGGGAGGAGAGAAGAGCTTTGGTGAGTGTCTGGCATCCTACCAAGGTCAACTCACTACAACAACAGGCATTGGCTTATGGCTCTGCAAAGCAAGACCTTCTATTCCTTCATTCATTTAGCCTACCTCAACCTTTGCTGTCTGTGCTAACAATTAATAATGAGAGTTTCAATAAACTTTCAAATGCATGCATATTTCCTCATCAACAAAACAGCAGAGAAAATAGAAGCACAGCTAAGGAGCAGTGTTATTTTATGTTTTTAAACAACCAGGTTCCATACATAGTCTCTCAAGCACTAAGTACTTAAGACCATCCCATCCAGAGTCCTCAAAGAAACTGTTTCCAGGCAGTATTCCCAGTTTTCTAGCCTAACTTCCAGCTATGGACATGAATATAAACTAAAGTTTCAATTTAATTAAGATAACTATATTTAAAAATAGCATTTTAGAATGTATGTTAGGACTTTGACCTCAGACCACCTGTAACACAGTCTAGTTCATTACTGCAGCTACTCACCCTTTAAAAGCAAGTAGGTGACCATGAGGATTTGAATACTGCATCATTACCTCAGATCAAACCAACCTGCAGAAACTTGAATTACACAACTCCCAGAGCACAGCTCATCAGTCATGCATAAAGCACAGGGAAGCAATATTAGCAAGTTAAGCAATTAAAGAAAACAAACTCTACTACTCTGATTTCTGCTCAGCCATGTTCTCTTACACCCAAGCCGGTCCAAGTGGTACACAAAAATAAATAGAATCCAATTCTCTCATTCCAATGTTGAGAGACCAAATGCACCTGTTTGCTCCCTATGTCTCTGGGGTCACAATGACCATTCCTGTTCTCTCAAAAAGATTTGAAAAGTCACTTAATTTCTTGTGGGTATACAAATGTAGAAAATCCCTTCCATACACTTCTTTCCAATCTCTTTTATATAAGCCATTTACAATAAAGAAACAGGTACCGGAATGTTTGTTTTAGCAGTACTGAAGAGATCATCCTCATCATCATCCCCAAAAAGCCCTCCTCCAGGTGATGGCTTCAGGATACGGTTTGCAGACTAAAGAAAGGAAAGATAAAGAAAAGATATGTCACAGATGCAAAGCACATCTCTTTCAGCCCACAATGCCAGAGTATAACTGACATTAGCATTTGGCCCTCTCTGGAAATCAGTGACTTCTAAGCTGCGTCCAAACAAGGAATACCACAGCACAGAACACTTCAAAGACTGTTTTTAAACAGGAGGTTCAGAGGAGGGCTTTGAACTCACCATTGACTTCTTGGGGCTGGCAAAGAGGTCAACGTCTGGGTCATTGTCCTTCTGAAGTTTGTGACTGAAGAGAAGCTCTTCATCTTGAAAGACCCCAGTGCTTTTGGGCCGAGTACTTTTCTCGGAAGTCTGGAACGAGAGGAGAAAACACAGTGAGAATATTTGCCTCATGATAAAGCAGGTTACAATTCTCCTGAGGATGCAGTACAGGTCAGTAGTGGTAACAAAAACACAACTTTAACAGCAGATTATGTTTTATTTTGACCAAATTTGCAAAACTTACAAGGTAAATATTTGTATTTACAGTTCAATTTAATGAGAAGACATTCATCACAATATCTGTGTCTGTTGATCTAAGATCCAGCTGCTATTATTTACTCGTGAAGCTTCCTCCAAAGGGAAAAAAAAAAGTTTTCAGTATGTTATCATGACTGTACAGTAAGGTTTATATTTCAGTAAGACTATTATGCCTCAAAAATTTCAGCTAAGGATACAGGACATAGTAGTGAAAGGAAGAGAATCTTTTAGTTATCTTCCTAAGCAACATTTTCAAAGAAGAACAAAAAAATAGAATAATTAAGAAAACCCAACCAAACAAAAGGCCTGTAAAGCTATTATTGTTGCTAGACTCCGTGTTCTTCTCCTGTGAAAGCAAGCAAACACCCACAAGGAAGAATGGAACGTACTGCCTTTGGCAAGAACTTGTACTTTCAAATCTGCGGCTAAGATTGAAGATGTACGTATCACACTCTCCATTACCTGGCAAAGTAATGAGTATCAGCTCCTCAAACACCAAAACCAATGTGTGATTGTGGTCATTGTAGGCACCCAGGTCTGGCTTGCAAAGGCAAAGGCCCCACTCAAATGTCCAGGTAAAGGCCCATATCTATGTTTCACCACCCATCTGTCTCTACTAAAACAACTCAAATTAAAGGATGCCTCTTCAGAGCATGACTGGATGTCCAGTACCATGACACCAGACACAAAATCCAGGCAGCAAGACTGATCATCATAAGAATAAAGCCAGATCCTCCCCATTTTTATTCAAGTCTCCAGGAACTTCGAAGGGCTGCCTAAATTTAATTTCCAGTACACCATTTTTCATTCATACGCCCTCTCCTATGATTTTTATGACTGTAGTTTCTTTATTACATTCTCAACATCTCTGGGCACCAGCTTTAATTTTGTATTAAAAAGCCAGGTCACGTTTTTAGAGCTGCTGTTTATGCCCAGATACATGAATACCTAATGCACATTTAGAATTATCCACACACAAAACACATACTAAGTTGAAATAAGGAAAGTAGTAGCACCTTTCAGATTTGCCTATCAAAAATGTTAAGTTTATTAATTACAATTCTGATTTTTGCATTTCAGCACCTTAATCACTTTGTGACTACTATATGCTGACAGGTGATAGCTTTGAAGGAAATATTTGAATGAATTTCTATTTTTCCAAATTCATAGGACAGATGTGGCTTCTTTCAATCATCTCCCAGTGTGCTCCCCATGAAAAACCAAATGCAGTATTCATTCACAAGCAGTAAACAAGGGCCTAAGCTAACAATCCATTTTAACTCAGAAGCTGCTCTAAACACTGATTTTTCTCCAACAGTCATCTATTTCATTCACTTCCAAGGGCTTTAGGATTGGCTGCTTACTTTACACGGTCACAGTAAGGTGAAAAAACCTTGTGGTACACTGTAATATATATTATGTACCTTTTGACACTATTTCAAACTTACAGAAGAAGATTCAGTACATTTGCATCAAGTAGAAACAAGAATATTATTGCCATAGATTCAAGGATATTGCAACTGAAAATTCTAAGCCCACCTCTTGATGGGCTTTTCTACATCAGAAAAGCCAGACTAATAATACTGTAGCTGGAAGCTTTTTTTAAAAATGAACACACATACTTGAAAAACAGAAGTAAAAATAGGATTAAGATAATTATTGCTGAATCTAAGTCTGAAGGCATATGTCCAGCAAGAAAACTGTAACAATATAAGGAAAAAAAAAAAAAAGGGGTAAACCACAAAGCTTAAAACTCCACATCCTTTTACTTCCTAGTATCTTTGACCTTGAAGAGTAACTAAAGAGTCAGTTCTGTAAAGCAAAAATCAAGCAGCTGCACCAAGACATCTGTATAGAATTTCTTTTCATATTAGCATGTAGTAAAATGCTTTCAAGTTAGTGGGACAGGAAAATTAACAAAAGGATTCAGGATCACAAGGAAGAGCAGGAATAATTTCACACCCAAGAATCTGGAAGGTTAGAAAGTGAGAAACGTTACAGCCTGCATGACATGAAGAGAGGGAAAGGAAAAAACAAACCTTGCCTAGAATAGCAGAGATGGAAATACCATTTCCCAGTGTTCAAGAACTTCCTTACACTCACCACACTAACTCCTTTTTGTGCATTTTTTATGCCATCATCATCTTCCAGCCTCTCCTCCTCTTCCTCCTCAAATAAGCTTAACACTTTCTTAGCTTGGCTCTTCACATCTTTCTCCAGAGCTGGTGGTGATGTTGCAAACAGATCTGAACTGCCAGCTGGCTCTGAAGATATTACTGCAAAAGGCTCCACCAAGAAGAAGAAAAAAGTAATACATTAGCCTGTTATTTATTTTGGGTTTGCCCAAAAACCCTGCTAAGCTTTCTTGGTTAAATACCAGCAGTGATCAGAGTTCTGCAATCATTACCAAGTAGGCAACTGTATTCAAATAATTTTTCCCAAGTCAACAGAGTATCAATGTGCAGATTAGCAAGAGACAATTGACAAAGAAAAGAACACACATTTCAGCTTTGAAAGGCAGAAAAATTTCCTCCTTTACCCTACCCTGTGGCACTGTTGATAAGCAGCTTCCTGCATAAGGTTTTCTCCTCATCTCTATGTCAGGTTGCACGTGCATCACAAGGTTGTAATAATCAGCTTTGCCACTATCTCTCAGTTACCTAGCTCATACCACTTGGGATAGAGTGAACAGCACTACCAGAACCTTAAACATGCTCAGGAAAAGTGTGAAGAGTAAGAACTACAATGGAAATTCATCAGCTCATAATTCCTCAACAATTACTCAGTAAGATTATGTCCAAGATCAGTTCTGCTGAAGCTTCTGCAATAATACACTCAATACTCATTAATACTTCTCTGTAACACTATTGCCCAGCAGAAATTCACAATCCTCAAGGCCATAACAACATTTATTACTTTATAAATCATCATCACACATTATGGTGAAGCAAAGTTACTGAGCTTGAAGAAAAATCTATATATTAATACAGGGTATGTTTTAAGGGAAAGCTCTGTTCACGCAAATGAAGATTACCTAACTCACTCTGGAGGGAAAACAAAAACAGATTCTGCCTACCTTCTTCCCCCCAAAAAACCCAATCCCTCTCAAGAACTACAGTTAGGAAACAACATTTAAATGCCATTTAATCAATTTGCTGTTTCACTGACAGATTTTGCTAAATGGAGACAGAGTTACTCTTTCCTCCAATCCAGAAAAATACTTCTGTGCCAGAGTAGCACTGTTTGATTGTGTTTTTTTTTAACTGAAACTTTACCAAACTTCAGATTTATGTAAGAAAATCCCTCACTTTTTCCTTTGTTTGCTGCCCTGCAACATCTGTTTCTTGAGGCACAGGAGCTGCTCCAGGTTCTTCTGAACACCACAGTGTATCTTCCACCTGGTTAGACTTCACTGTTTTATCTGGCAGATCTTCCTTTTCGTCTTTTTCTTCTTCATTAAAGGTGGGTGGTGCTTGTGCTGGTTTTACTTTGTCCTGCAAAATTAGGAGAAGGTTGGCAATGAGAAGGTTGGCAACACAGAATTGGTGGTTATCTATAAAAAGCGTCTGCTGCATGGGATAGCAGAGTCTCAGGTTGCCTACTGCAGAGGTCTACGACACTGGCAACATATGTGACTTCTATTTTCCTCTCATGGGACATTCTGGTTTGTGACTTTTAATTTCCAGTATTATGAGTTTCTGAATCTGACTGAAGAGTGCCAGGAAGCACACATACAGGAATCCCCAGTACAGATACAGCTCTATTAAACCCTTGCATCTCCTACTCTCAATCCCACAGCACAACCAGACAGACAGTACATCATGGGCTAAGCTTGTAAGACAGAGGATGGCATGAATACATTAAAGGGAGGGCCAGTAAGAAGCCTGTTTACACATCTGCATCACCTTGGGTAGGGTAACATGAAAGGTTAACCTTGGCTACTGAGTCAGCAGTAACCTGTTTGTTCCTTTTAGTGTTATTTAATGGTTGAGAGCTTTCAAACATCCTTAGGAAGGGCTTTTAGCATAAACCAAACAAATTTAGGGTAAGTGGTCAAGAAAATTTTGAAGTCGCTGTTAGGCTAATATTAGTAGGAGTGTACATGTAAGAGTTCAGACTTCCCATTTCCTGGTTTGCTAGAGTTACCATAGTGTAAAACGAGTTAGACTTATATTCAGCACCTAACAAAGATACACTGTAAAAAGACTAAGTGTTCCATGTTAGTTTTAAAAGAACGAGGAGTTACCACTGCAGCCTTAGTAGCTGTAGGAAGTAGCATTGATTGGGAGCTGAAGAATGATTCTCCATTAATATCATCATCATCTTCAAACAACAGTGATGGCTTCTGTGGCTTTCTTTGGCTGCAGTGAGAAAGAGAAGAAAGTGGAAGATTCAGTGGCCATGTGCTGCATCTGTTTAAAAGCATCACTTAGGACCATCATTAGCGGCAAGCGTTCCCAGATACAGCACTTGGCTTCCTCCTCACTGTCCCAACAATTCTAACACCCTCTTTCTTGTCTGCAAAGCTTTCTGCAGAAGTGGAGATAAAAAAAGGTCAAAAGGATTTTATATCACTGGCATAGAAATGGAAAGGCCAGTTCAGTTGTGGTAAGGAGAATGACCCACCAGAGATAGAAGAGTCTGGCACTGCCCCTTCCTACTCACACAGCCCTACTTCCTCCTCAGCAATACTTGCAATTTGCCTGGGTCCATCTGGTCTTGAAAGGGCTGCTAGGCTGTTCTGAACAAATGTTTCCCCACTCCCCTTCCAGGACTATCACCTCTCTTTAGTGATTGCAAATAAATCCTCCTCATCCTCTTCCTCAAAGAGGCTTGTTGTCCTCACATCTTTGGCCTGACTGACAGTGCTAGCTGGTTTTGCAGGGTCTTCTTTTCGGCCATCTTCAGAAGGAGGTTTAACTGGCTTGGAGACATTCCAGTGTTCCTTAAAAAGAAAGGACAAGTTTTCTTTTGTCTTGGTCAAAGCCTCTTTACAATCTTCTTTGTAAGGAACATTTCATCATCTTGGCAGTCCTTTCATCTCTTTACTAGTTTACTTAGCTGCCTACATTTTAGCCACTGTAATGTGACACATTGCTCGGGCTTTGCAGAGGGCCTGGTCACCTTTTAGCACACAGTATTAATCAAGCAAAATACAGTACACACACTTTGTTACAGCTGCTCTTGACAACTGAGGTCAGTGTCAACTGCAGTGTCACAAGAGTTGGATCACTCAGTAGAACCTGACTGGAGCTATATAGTCAACAAGTTTGATGTATGGGAAAAAACAAGGAAAAAGGAAAAAACCTCTCACATACACACCCAAGACACCTCATTACTAGAGTGCTCAATGCTGCACTTACATCCTTCACAGTACTACTTCCCCCAGCACATACCTCCTCCCATAGTTACCTTTTATTCAAGTCTACACACTAAATCAGATACTTCTGCCTTGTTTTGCTATTCCCAGCATTTCAAGTGGTTTTCAGCAGTTTCCCACCTTTGTTCGTCCTCTTTGTGAAAGGGACTACAGGCATGACAAAGTTTGAACTTGGTTTATTCTACATTAAGATAAAAATGCATCTATAGATATTACTGTTGTCTACTAAACCAGCAATTACAGGACAAGTAATAAAGTCTATGCAACAGAGTAATTTTGTGAGGTTAGGAGGGCTAAGAAGAGTCTGGATCCTATTCATATGAGCTAATTTAGAGGTTTCTAGACAAGTTTTTAATTTTTAAGTTTTTAATCTACTTTAGTGTCTTTGGGTTTCATTTAAGATAAAGGACAATACCTAGCCCATCCCTAGAAGAGGGCTGCTCTATGGGAAGCCTTATTATTTATGTATCATTTTCTCATCCCTAGATTTAAAAAACCAAAACAGCCAAAGGAAGAAACCACCAAAACTCAAGCAAATAAAAATTCCAATAAACTAAACCACATACAAAAGAAACTCATCTCAAAACAAAGAAAATCTCAACACATATCTTTCTAGAACTGCCAAACTTTCCTTACAGAATTTAAAGCAGTAAGAAAAAACTTATTTTTCCCTTTTAGTGTTTTTTAAGTCAGATTTGTTGGCAAGTCTCCATTTGCTATCTAACTTTCTATAAATTACATTGAAAATACTGATTTTCTCTTCCATGTGACTTCTATTACCTAGATCCTGTGAAAATTTGGATCAAGGATCAGCCTCCTTAGTTGCAAACAAGTCAAAGGACTGGAGTAGGCATGGCATGTGGACACAGCAGAGTTCACTTCTGAAAAGTTTTATGCTTTGCTCAGCATAAAGCCCAGTAACCACTTTCAACCAAATCTCACTCATCAGTACCTCCTCATCACTGCTGAACAATAAGCTGGAAGCTTTCTTGAGAGGCCCTGACTGTTTCGCTCTCTCTTCTCGGGGCTTTTCCTGGTGCTTCTTGGCAGGTCCCACACCAAAGAGATCCTTAAAACAAAATAAAATATAGCATTATAAAAAAATCAAAAGCCAAAGCCACAATGAAAAGCTTATTGAGAAATCATCAGCATGTAAGATACTGTTGCCCTCCACTTCTCATGTAAGCAGTATACAGAAATGGTGTTTTTTAAAGACAATTTCATGTTTAACACCATATTCTGGTACAAGGAATTCTAAACATACAGCATTTGATAGACCAGAAGCCTGTAAGCACATAGCCTGGTTCTGACCCACAGATTCTCCACCACAAGACGTGACCAGCAGCCAAAAACCACCACTCAGCAATTCTGCAGCACAGTAGCCAACACAATGGGGCACTGTTTCTAACCCATACTATGAAATGGAGAATGAATCCTACTCTGAGGACAGGCATTAAGTGAGCTGAACAACTACCACTGGGTAAAAAGATTAAAAAAGCACACTAATTCAGAATTTTTAGCACAAACTTGTGCTCTGACCAATGTTTCCATACTAGCAGTCATGATTCTTACACACTGAAGAGTGAGAAAAAAAGATTTCAGCAGCCATGACAAGAAAAGCAAGAAGTCATCCATGTGACAGGTAGTACAGGTTTAGGTTAAAACAGCTTCTTGTGCTGTTCTACTGCTCAGTGTTCTCTAGTCCTGTCAATTAGAGAGATAACATCCTTCAAGTTTAGGTCCAGAGGTGAAACGCACTGATTGCAAACTACTTAAAAGACCTCAAGAACTTGCAAGACTCCCCATCCCACTCTCCTCCACAGTGCTGTCTACATACTCAGAACTGCTGCACAATGCAAGATCAATTTAGTGCTCCATTTGCAAACCCAGTGTTGTAAATTTCTGAATATTTTCTGCTGCCTTTGCAGCAGCCTGTGCAGGTGGGTTCCCACACACAGGCAGTATCAGGAAGTGGTACTTACTTCTTCATCATCATCAAACAAGGAAAGTGGAGCTTTTGTCATGGACTTGCTGGTGGGCAGAGATGTAGCTTTGGACTTCACCGGTTTACTTGATGAAAACAAATCCTGTGCAAACCAAAGAAAAGTCACTTTGCAAAGCAAGGCCATATGTTCAAGAACTCTGAAGGGGACATTCATGTTTTTCCTTATGAAAAAAGATGTTTAGAATGCCTGTGAAGTAGTGGATGCCTTATCTGATGTACCAATCACTTGCCTCTGCACATAGATTTTCCTCATCTTTGCAGATTAATTGCTAGCTGAAAGTCAAAGTGAAACATATGCAACCTTTAATGATTCTTACTCTTCATTTGCTGCTCCTTCCTGTCTTCAGGCTTTTAATTTATGCCTGTGTATACCACTAATTTAACTCCCTGAAGACAAGGAAAACAATCACAGAGCTTTCACTCTTGCAGCAAGAGGAACTTTCAGAACAGCTAGGAGTATGTGTGTGGATGTTAGATTTCCCAATCCTACAAAATGCATAGAGTCCCCAGATATGAGTGGACTGAAATCATGATGACTGAGATCCCAAGGATTTCTATAGGGATTTCTCAAATACTCACTTCAGAATCCTCCTCATCAGAAAAAAGGCCCCTCTGTTTTCTTGGAGGTGTTTCAGATAAAGGCTTGAAGTCCTCCCCTGAGGATGGCTGACTCTTTAGGACAAACAAAGATACTGTATCAGCACCCATTTCGATTCAGTAAGGGCAGCCACATCTGTGACTTTTTTTTGCAGCAGCCAGGAGGGGGCTTGCCAAAGACCCAGAGGGTATTTTATACCCCCTCATGGCATTGCTGGGGACAGGGGGAAGGGAGTCTCTTCCAAGGAGAAGCATTCTCTCTGAGTCAGCTCATCATGGCAGAGGAATCATTTGCCTCTTTTTTGTACCTTCTGTCATTAGTATTTGGGCTGTTGCTGTTTGCTTTCTTATCTCATTGCTGTTTTAAGTAAATTGGTTTTATCTCAACCCCTGATCTTTACCTTTTGTGCTTTCAATTCCCCTCTTTTGTCCTCCCCAGGGAGAGAGGTGTGGCAGGAGTGGGCAGCGGTGTGGTTGCAGTGGGGGCACTAAACTGGGAAGTACCTTTCCTAAACCATGACAGACCCCTGCTAAGAAGCATGCTGATGGAAAAATCCCAGCAGCTGAAGGGACAGAAGCCAGGCTTATCACCTGTGGGCTGAAGTCCAAAATTCATGTGCTATGCACAAGTGACTTGCAGGCCTTACCACTGGCCTCCTCTGCCACACCATCCCTCTCAGCAGAAGAATGTATGAAGCACAGAACTCATGCCAGGCCTCGTGAGCTAAAGGAAAATGTTTTTTTAACAAGCTGTGCTTCATAAAGGACAAGGGCAGTTTGTGCCAGCCATCATTTCCTGCATTATCACAGCACAGCCCCAGCCTGCCACCAGCTATATTACCATTAAACTTAGAACAATCCCAGACCCAAGCACAACTGTCATAAAGCTTGAAGCTGGTGTAAGAGCAGAAAGTCTCTGCAGCACAGAACTGTGACACCGAAGGTTCTCACTCAGGCTGGTTGCATTTCAGCCATGAAATTCATAAACATTTTTTAGTATCAGAGGCTTCTCATTTTACTCTCAATTAAATCCTGCCTTAATAAGATTTTTTCAATCACTGCCCACACAAATAAAAACCTCAAATAAACTCCAAGTTTAAAAGGCAAAAGGCATTTAAGGAACACTGAAGCACTAAATTATGGAAGACCTGTGAACCTAGTCCTATTTCATAAATATGTCACTTTCATAGCATTTATATGGAAAGACTAGTTCAGCTGCATTAGAAACACTTTTCTAAAACTTCAGCCATATAATCCACTTCTATGCCATTACCTTTTTTTCCATGATTGCCTCCCTATGGCTTTCTGTTTCTTTAGTTGTGCCAGCAACCAGAGAAGGAATGGCAGGTTTCTCCTTGAATAAGTCACCTTCTTCATCATCATCAAATAGGTCAGTTGTGGACTTGACTACATAAAGAGACCAAACAAACAGGGAATGAGGAATACAGAACAACAGAAGATAGAGTCTCAAAAGATACCATACTGTTTAACCATGACCAACATCAGTAGTATTCAAGAGAAAAAGCCAGACAAGCTCTCAAAGTGAAACACCATTTACCTGAAAGCACTGGTAACAGAATATGGAGCCAAGCAGCTGAGTCAGCTGGCAACTCTAAAGGCAGTGTTTTGTATTGGCTTAGCACAGGCCTAGACCCTGCTAACAAGGAATGTTGGGCACAAAGATTCAAGGCTGTGTGAATAAAGACTGTATCAATTCCCTGATTCAAGTCTAGATACTGCCCTAGTGGTAGAGGAGCATCCTTAGAGAGAAAAGTCAGGGGAGAGCATGTACAAACAAACCAGCCCCCCATTACTCTGATGAAAAGAAAAAGCAATGACAAAAAACCCCTCTACAACAGAACACCAAAAACCAACCAAAACCACAACCCCTCAAAACCCAAGCGGAAGTAGCAGTGATGAAGGTTTGTATTTTATAACTCGTTGGTTCCTACCAGTTTGAATTTTGATGACCTTCAGTGCTTAATCTTTCACCACAAATGTTTAGAGGTACCTGGATCTGGAGGCTTTTTAGTTGCTTCCACAAAGAAGTCATCGTCATCATCATCATTATCAAACAGAACAACTTTCCCACGTTGTTTAGGAGTTTTTTCTGTGCTCTGTGCTGCAGATTTCTTGTCTTTTTCCCCAATTACAGTGGAACTAAACACATCACTTCCTCCTGCAGGTCAGATAGGGGCAGAATAAAAATCAAAATAGCATTACCAGAGTTACCAAAAAAGCTGAACTTGTGCCATAGTGACATCAGATATAGTTTCCATCTCAGCAACTTTTAAGGTGCTCCTGCAACAGTGCCACATCAAAAGCATTAGCTAGACACATTCTGATAAAGCCAAGTCACAGACAGCCCCTTGATCTCACTGCAGCTACTTCTTCCTCAAACCTGCTCATATTCCCTAGGAACAGCAGCCAGGCTCTGTGTTGATGCTAGAAGGCTCAGCAGTCCCGCATTGCTGCCCCTATGGACTTCCCAAACCAGAATTCTACTCTAATAACTAGTACACCACACCACTGTGGGCCAATAAAAGTGGTAAAGTGCTTGGGGAGAGGAAGGACAGGTGACTGAGCTCCTCCCAGGAGCCACATTTGCCATGCGAGCCCAGCAGCCGCACTGCGGTACGAGGCTGGGTTTGGCCGCCAGATCCCTGCGCACGCCGGATGGGGCAGAGATTAGTAAGAGCCAACCAGAGCAACTGCTCCTTCTGCATCTGCTGTGGAAATGTCCAGCCTCGCTGGGAAGGGTGTGATCATCTGCAAACACTTCTAAGCCTGTCTTTTTGCTTCTCATGTGTAGATGCTGGGAAATGAGACAGAGGTGGGGAGATACTTGAATGAAAGTTTGGCAGAAAGTAGAACAGCTGGTATTTGGTTAAGTCAGCAGACTGCATAAATTTTGATCAGCAGCAGGTTCTTATTAAAAAAAAAGTGTATTATGCAATTAAAAAGTGCCTCAGGATTGACAGGAATACACCTACAAAAGTTGGTTAAAATTTATTAAAGATTATTGAGTTCCTGAACAAACTGTTCACTGGAATAGCAAAGGAGCCTCAGTCTTGGCTTTTCTCTGGTGACTTAAGCCTGTCTACAAGTTATTGAGAGGGAGCAACTAAAGACTGAACTCCCTGCTTATACAATAGTACCTCCAAAAAAGAAGAAAGGACAAAAAAAATCCCACACATCAATCTCCTGTTTTAAACTCTGTTGAGTTTTACAATTATGAAGAAGTCCCACTGTTAACATATCTTTGACCCTGGAGTAAAAAGTCTGTATTTATGTCCTCCCTACACTAAAAATTATGCTGAGGGCTCAGTTTACTGAAGCCAGTCTTAAAATAGGCCTTTATTAAGAAAGGCCAAAACTTAAAATTCAGGTACCTCAATCAAGTGAGGAGCCTGCCCCGCTGACAGAAATCTTTGTCAGTAAATTCAAAAAGATTGGTGACGTGTTTCTTTTCATTAATCAGCTTGGATTCTGATATGAAACAGAGATCTTAGTACAACTCTTTTTTACTTTTAGCTCCAAGTTATATATCTGGTTCTTCCCCATGCATGTAGATCCTCCGAATCAAAACCAGAAAACAAGATTGATCTAAACACAGGAACTTGATGTTTAAACTGTTCTCCTAACCCAAGGGAATATGATCAAATGTGAAAGATCAAAATGTGCCTCATTCTCAGAGTACAGGTGGAAGCTGTGACTGCATGCACAGCAGAATTAAGCTGTATAATATCAGTTGAAGTGACACACATTTCTAAAAGTTCAGAGCACAATACTTGAAGCTGACAATTGCTAATATCTGCCATAAGTAACACCTACCTTCAGAGCTCCTCCAGAATCTTTGATTATCCATAAAACATGCTGCAGTTTAGGCTTAGCATGGTAGAAGCATCTGAATTTGTCATTAAGCATATGATCAAGCAATGCAGTGCTGCTGTATTTGGATAGTTTTTTCTTTAAAACCTCAGCAGTAGGTTTTAAAGAAAAGAGCATTTTGTGCATGAAGCAATTGGCTATTGAATAAATCATACCTGGAAACAGAAATACTGCACCTGCAGGAACTTTCTTTAAGGACTTTGTGGAGGATGCTGAAATCATAGGAAGTACAATAGAAATGGATGCACTTATTTTATGCTGTCAAAGCCTTCAGAACTCTACCACAGAAACAGGAATCCAAGAAGTTGTCTGAGCTGCTTTTTCTTTCTTAACAGCTCAGAACACTTTACATATTCTCCTTGAACTTCCCTGGGCTTTTGCAAATATATGTAACAGTCTATTTTTTTTCCATTTAAACTCCACAGAATAGCTCTACTATACTGAAGCTTATAAGCACATTATATGTTTACATACAGCATTATTTGCAACAGTTCACATTCACACACTCAAAACCACTTCAATACAAAAAATACACTCAAAACAAAATGGCTTAGTCTCCCAACACATATCTGAAAATTCATCAAATACAGTGCTTAAGTAAAAGCTCTGCAATACAGACTACGTGCTCAGAGTCCTTAAGGGTCTAGAAATGCACTTAGTAGAAAACTCATGCGAATTAATCTGCAACAAGAAATCTCTGCTCCCCTCAAACCCACAACTGGACCCTGCAAAGTACACTTGAGAAGCAGAAACCCAGCCCAAGCAGAGCGCTCTGCCAACAGCAGTAAGGACATCCTTTCAGCTCTAGGAGTAGGTGTGTGTAACAGATCATAGCAAACATATGTAGAATTCAACACACTATTCTCTTTTAAGACTGGTGAGGAGAAGAGACTTGCTCTGCAATTGCTACACGAGGCTTTCTAGTTTGGGAACAAACAGTCTAGCTGCTAGGAGTAATAAACCACAGTATAAACAAGACTACAGGAGGTAACTGCTGATTCTTACCTTCACTTACTGGGACTTGCTCCTCTCTCTCTTTTGGTTCTTCTCCTCTTGGTGCTTCAGCAAAAAGATCACTCTGATCATAGATAAAAATG
This sequence comes from Cettia cetti, assembly GCA_013401135.1. Lineage (NCBI taxonomy): Eukaryota > Metazoa > Chordata > Aves > Passeriformes > Sylviidae > Cettia > Cettia cetti. The sequence continues at coordinate 58,461 of VZUI01047112.1, forward strand.
CAAAAGGGGGGAAGTGGTGAATTTGTTTTTGTAGGAAATTACAGATGCTGATTTTTCCATATTGATTGTCCACTTCTAAGCCAAGACAGAGGAGGTAATCACCACACACTTCTCAAAAGGATGTCTGCAATTACGAACTTAAACCTAGGTATTCAAGGGTTAACTTGAGTGTATACATTCAGAAAAGCAGCTCTCTTCTAAAATTTAATTTACTGATAATTAGTCTATCTGCTGAAGAGAAAGAATGACCTTTTATTTGCACATCTTCAGGGACTTACGCTAATTTATCTACAGCTGGTTAGGTCCTGATTATACCCTTCTAAGCTTTCCTACTGAAGTTTATATGGTAAGGTCTGAGGGAAAAATTCAGGTCAGGACAAGCATAAAAATACTCCTGAACTTCATGTGAACAAAACAAAATATTTACACTGCAACTACAGAGATGTTAGGATGCCATAATGGTGCAGAGAAGTACATTACAGCTCAAAAGCATTGCAGAACGCTCCCACAGTTGTTCTTGTATTCAGGTTGCACTGCCCTGTACCAATCTCCAACAATCACAGCCTGGATTTCCAGGAAACCTCCAGATTTTTTGAGTACTGACCACTTAATTTCTTGAAAGCCTCCCTCTTATGTGAATCGGGTACTAGAGGTTGACTACCTGGAGACACAAAATGCATGGTCTTTGTATGAAACTTTGTAGAAGGAAGGCAAAACCCTTCAGAAAGAGTATGGGAGTGCAGGGATGTGGCAGAGATGTCAGTGATCAATTGCCCTTTTGTCAGTTATTATTTGCTGTGTCTGCCTGCTGGTACAGCACAGCCTCCTCCAATGCACAAGCAAAATGAAGCTAAGTCACCCTTCCAAAACATTTAACTTTAGATAGGAGAAAACCAAGAGCAGGTGTATGCAGGCAGGCAACAATCACAGACAGATCTGCTTGGCTGTCCTGTGTCTACACAGATGAGGAAAGTAGTCTTAGTAGTAAGTCACCAAGAGTTAACCAGTGATGGCTTCATCCAAATTTGCACTGACACAAAGCTGGCTTGCACTATCAGATTATTTTACTCAATATTCTTTTTAAGCTATTGTCTGCCACTTAAAAAAAAAAGAAATTTTTTTTTCAATAAAGGCTGTATTAGAATGGAAAGCATTGCACAGAACTACCTGAATTCCATGTGTAGTTGAATATTACCAAGCAACATAATGGTGTTTGTCCTCTCTGTCTTCCAGGGGTGGGAATTTTCAGGTATCTTTTGTTCTGTTTTTAAAAGGGGGAAACACTCCATTTCTACAATCTGCAGCATTCTCACCTCTTCATCATCAAAGAGGCCTGTTCCACCACTGAAGAGGCCACCCCTTGAACCAAATGGTGTGAAGTCCTCATCAGTCAGTTTGGGAGGCTTGAAGATGTCATCATCTTCATCTAGAAAGTACAAAAACCATGAGCTTTGGTAATCCTCATCAAGTTTCAGGAAAGGAAATTAGAGACAACCAAAATAAAAATTGCTTGGGTTCCATCTGCTCTCCTAAACATGACATTTAGAGAGAAGCTGCTGAAGACAGATTGGGTTGTGCAGTTGCTCCAGAAGGCCACATTAAAGGAAGAACTCTCACTAAGCATTTCAAGCCTTGTTTACATGCACATCACAACCTAGATTTGTTCACACATTCATGCTGAAGGATGCTCACTGATATCCCTCCCAGCTTCTATAGCAGAGGCCACGATTTCTTAAGTGGTATCTTACAATCCAGCCCAAAATTCAAAAACAAGAGAGGAGGATATCCTACCATCTGATGGAACTCTAACTTCCTTCTTCTCTTTTGGGGTTTTCCTTGTTTTGGTCTCTGATGACAGGGCTTTAAGAAGAAAGTTTCAATGAAAAACTAGTCAACATTTACTTACAGTCTGAGATCAATCTATGGCAAAAAGAACCTAAAAACATAGCAAACCAAGCTGACCTCTCTGCTTTCATATGAATCAGTCTGAAGAAGAATTCTATGAAATACAGTTTCTAAAACTAGTATCTAAAATTGTAATAGAATCATTCTGTCAGGCACTAGGGGTTCAACACAGTTGTTCACACACAGACTAGTGTCACCTGAGATGTCAGAAAGCAACACAGCACTCCAGACAGTACAGGTTCCACACCTTTTCAGAACCTCTCAGCATTTCAAATGGCTCCAGATCTATTATTGTCTTCGTTCAGCTACCAAAAGCTACAAGGTTACTTCAATGACTGGAAGATTTCCCTGTAACTGAACAGGGTAAGTTGGTAGGTTTTATACTCCTGATATCAGCAGACCTAGTTTGATTGTTTCAACTGTGCAAGAACACCCAAGCACAGCTCTTGTCTGTTCATCCTCTCAATATTACAGGTCAACAGCAGCCTCATAAGCACTTGCTAATTCAACTTCAGCCAGCTATTTTCAACTGCTGCTTTGCTGCAAGACTAAATACTTGAGAGGCGTCTCCCTTTGAAAACAACACAAAAGTAAATGCATTTTTAGTCTAAAATATCATGAGTAACACTAGCAAGGAAAACTTCCTCAAAACAGTATATTTAAGCCACAAAGAAACAAACAATCCACACCACATGAAAACATCAATCTACTGCTTGAGGTGTTTTCCACTGTAGAGCAGTGACCAGTGGTTTCCACATATTTACTTGAAATAGGAGAAATGTGGTCAAACACGCAGAGGGAGAATCAGATTGGAGAGAAAACACTTCCAATAATGTGTGTTTTGAGAGTGACCTGTCTCACCTGAAAGCAATGTGTTTCCCACTATAACTCTCAGTGAATTCCAATTCAGTCCTCTCACTTATGGCCAAAGAGTTTCTCAGAGCACAAAATAGTGTCTGCAATCCCTCTTGTCGTGCTTTTACCATGTTCAAATAACAGATCCGTGTAACTTCATGTATTGTTACCCACAATCTCCTGTCCCACACTTTCAGGAGTCCCCCATTACTGCACAAGCACTGCTCAAAACTTGGGAGGTAACTCACACGAACGCTCTTCGTCCTGTCTGACTGGCACTTCTCCTTTGATTCGGGCTGCCAGCTCATCTGCAAATGATGTTGGCCTCTTCTTTTTCTGAGCAGCAGGGACAAATAACAGCATATTTCTTTACATAAGATCCAGTTAGCAACTTGATGCAATTGCAGTTATAAATATTGTACTCTATAGCCTCACTTTACAGTATCTTGTCTACACCTTGCCTGACGCCCTCAGAAGAAGCAATACAGCTTTCTTTTAAGAAAGCAGAGATTAGGTGTGCATCAAGAATTACAAAACCTTCAGAATTTCTAGATCTGATGAACACAATTTTTAATGTCACCTTGCTTTGTATGCAGGAGAAACAAAAGGCCTTTACCTCACAAAAATGCAACAATCTATTTCTTAATGCTCTTGAAAGACAGATTTGATACTTGCTTAAGGTGCAAGAATGCCTGAGTTTAAAGGGGTAACAACTGAACAATCATGTTAAAAGACTGCTCAGGATTTCTGGAGGCACTTCCTACAGGATTCCAGGTATTTGAGAGCTACCATTATAATCCCTCTAAAGAAAGATTTTTTCATACAGGAAGTCCAATCTCCCACTCCAGGAAGGTAACAATTACTCACAGGCTTTGTGCTTTCATCTACATCTCCATCCTCGTCCTCCTCTTTTTCAGAGTCAAAGAGATCACAGCCATCATCATCATCCTCATCACTCATCTGGGCTATCCTCTAAAAAACAATTAATATCCTGTTCGTATATAAAACAAGCACAAAACTACATCTGCTTAGATAAAATATTCAAATCAAACTTACAGAAAGGATGGGAACTTACAGCCAGTTTGGAGTACTTCCAAATTGGAATAGATACCAACAGCTTTTTAAAGCTAAGGAAGGAGTGCTTCTAGCTCCAAGCAAGCTGCTGCATTCTCTAGCACACCCTGAATGCTACAACTGAGGAGACAAAGGCTCCCCTCACAGGGCGTGCACCACTACCATACACAAACTAAAGACCTGGTATTTAGTCTTAACACAGGAACACTGTGATCAGCTAGTAAAAAATTTGCACCGCCCTTAGGGTGGACAGCAGAATGACAGACACTAAATACTCACATCCTGGCTTCAGTCACATCAATAAGAGGGTGAAAAAGATGAAGTGAACTGGATGAGAGCTGGGGGTTTGCATAGGCAAGGGCCCAGAATTGAACTAAATCACCAACGACCCAACGATACTTGCTTATCTTAAAATACATCAGGCATACAAAGCTACCTTATGAAAGTCAGCTTAAAGTAACATCTGAGTGCTTTCACAATGCTGTTTTATTAATAAATACATTAAATAAGGGTTGCTTTTTGCAACATTGCTCTTTTGACATTAAATCATGCCTGACTGAGGATCCCCACATAAAAGTCTTTTGTAGTGGCACATCTAAATATGGATAAGATTCCTTCTTCTAAAACCAATTATTAAAGTCAGGCTTGAATTTTTCCATCTCAACATTTCCTTTCTCATTCACTATCCAAATGGATATACTGTTCAAATATCTAATACTATTCACATCTTTGGTTTTATATAATACGCAAACTGCACTATTCCTTGCCTCCTGCATGGCAAGATTAGAATTTTGATTATAAAATAAATAAACCCACAGAAGCCTAGTTTTCCTGGGGTAGATTCTTTGAACTCTCATGTCTCCCAAGTTATTCCCGAGGAAAACACGTATCAGGCAATGCCATTCCACAGAGCCTCTTATCTAATGACAGCTTGCAAGCTTGAGAACATGGTGCCATCTGGCCAGGACCATCTCATAAAAAGTTATAAAAGTTAGGCCTCACAAAGTTGCTTATAGTCAGCTGTCTAGAGCTCTTATCTCCTCTTTCATGCATGCCACAAGTCTTTCAGGTATGTACCAGAGTGTTTAACCATACCGTCTTTTGGTCATCTTCACTAGGGTTTCCAAATTCATCATCTGATTCCTGTAACACAGGAGACCCAGAGACAAGTATCACACATTACTTCGTCCAGTTGTTAAGGGAGAGGGCTCAGAAACTCTGAACTTCCTGAAGTTTGGACATACAGATCTCCTCACCATGATCTGAGCAAGACATTGTTCTCCCACTACTGAACCATCTTTACAAAAGGAGCTCACTAGAAAATCATTAATTCAGCAAAGACATCAGGCTCCATTGTGACTGCATCTAACTCAAAAGGGATTTCACTTTAAGTGAGCAAAGATACCAAAAGCAAACACCTCAGGAGAAAGGGATTACTTCCATAGCACAGTTACAAAGCAGAGCCATCCCAGCCAAAGCAGGCAAAACATATAAGAAATGAATATTCCAATGCAGCAGATTTATGAGGCAAAACCTGGAGGTGCATTACTTAAAGCTTTAAACTTGTTTCTGTCAGTCTCCATCTCATTATTTGTAACTGTAATTTACAACAGATTTGTTCTCCATAAATGCAATTCTTGATAAGAATCTGATTTTCTTCACAAAATTAAATTGGAGTGGAATAAAACACTTCAGTTTGAAGTATTCTACTTCAATAACAGCTAGAGTCAATACGACATACATGTTCCTCTGGAAAGCTGCAGAGGAAAGCACTGCAGAAGAACAATAACAGAAAGGTATATTTATCACAACCAACACAGGGAACAAATATTGTGCAGTAGTATCTTGAGAGCCAAGATCAAAAAGCAAGGTAGTTAATGGCCTCATGTGCAAGGAATGCTTGTGCAAAGCAGCTGGTACTTGCCTCTTACCTCCTCATCCTTCTCTTCACTGTCAATTACACTTCCACGGTCGCTATCTACTGATCCTTCTAATTTAAATGGAAACAAAAAAGTTAAGGGCAGACACAGAACAACACAGTCACCATTTAAGCAACCTAAAGACTCTGTGAAGAAAACTAAAATTCAGGTGGGTAGAGAATGGTTTGAGAGAGCTTTGAAACCTGATGAAATTTTAACACCTTGGATTTCTAATACACAAAGTACAAGTTACTGCTTTGTATCCCTGAAGAGTGGTTGTTACAGCATGATGAGCATGTTTTTCCTCAGCTAATTACAGCCTGCATCTAAACATACAAAAACAGTACACAGGATAACCAAAGCACTGATTTGAAACAGTCAAAAATCTTGGATTAGGAACTAATTTCTTGCACAGAAATAAAAGGTCCCACCAGCACATACCTTCACTAGAGAGATCTCCAAGGCCAACATCATCCTGTTCCATAAACTGCTGAGAGCCAATCAAGTAAGGTAAAGGTCTGTCAATATAGAGATCCTGGAGAGAGACAACATCAGGTCTTTCTGACATCTCTGAACAGCCCTACATGGCTGACAGAGACAGAAGTCTTACACCCCCTGTTTTAACTTAAAGAAGACACAAGCTTGCTTAGAGTCCCACCAAACATATGCTTCAAATCAACATACAACAGGGCTACCTGAAGTTTATTCCTCTCAACACTGTCAAAGAAAGTGTCTACTTCTATTTCTGTAGTCCCAACTTGTTTTCTACATGCCATCTAACAGAAGAATATCCTTGCAAAGACCTACAGGCATGACAAAACCTGGACCTTGGATTCTTAATTACTGGGACAGTAAAAACCACCCATAAAGATATGGTTTGTACATAAAAAGCATGAAATCTGCATGTCCCACTCCCACACAGAACTGAGGCTTCCCCTTCAAAGTTCACTCCATTAAACTTCCTTGAGGTTGCCATACCTTAATGTTAACCTAACTGCAAGACAAGCAGGTTACACAAGGAGTAGCTCAGCAGAGAGCACTTCTTCAGATGCAGGCAACAAATCCTCTTTTTTATGTAACAGGTTTAGCTAACATCAGTTTTACACTAAGGCAGTTATACAGCTGATACAAGCAAAGAGCAATTCCAAGAAAGCAAAACAAACCCAGCAAGAACAGGTCCCTGTACCTTTGGCTCAAGTATCAGTTCCACTCTTTCGTTACTTTCTTCCTCTTCTGAGTCAGAGTTCCCTGCTTTGATGTCTAGCTGTTCAAAAGCACTGTCCAGAACCTGCAACCCATAATTCACTGCTTCTTGAATTTTAGGGATTAGATCAGCTTCTTTCTGTTCCCGCGTCTTTTCCTTTAGTAACAGAAAAAACACATGCTCATTGCATTTTACTTAGGGCTCAATCTTACCACAACACACGTACAAAATGTTAATTTCAAATTAGCACAATGAAAGCTTTCTCACTATGTGCATTAGAAGGACAATCAGAATTTTTTTTTTTGCTTAATTCATTTTCATCACTCCAGAGGCAGAGATGCATAACAACTTGAAAAAATCAATGCATAAGTCTTGTCTGTTGGATACATCATTGAGCTTGGGGAGACCCTAACAGATGATCACACGTGGTAGCCTCCAATATCACTGTCAACTTTATTTCTGAGTGATACACACTATCTAAGAGAGAGACTTCAAGAAGAAAGGAAGGAATTTGGTGTGTAAGCTATAAATGTAAGCAAAGCAAGTTTGAAAATGAGAAGGTAAACAATGGCTGCAAACATACTGACAGCACTCAAGGCAGCTGAAGTTAACTACCTGCTCTGTTTTGTCTCCAACATCAGCTTTGGGAATAGGCTCTTCCACTTCTTCATCATACACTCTCTGAAAAGTCAAGCAAAATCAATTCATGTAAGAACAATGTACTACTACAGGGGCTAAACCATGGGTACCACCACAAAATACACTGTTAATATATAATTAATTACACACAGATTAATTACACATTAAAAAAAGGAAGACATGGATGATGTCAAGTACCTTTATGCATTGGTACTGAAGATACCATCAGCAGCCTCTCAATGCAACTGAGGTAATTCAAGTCTGCTAACGTGAACATCATAAAAAATGCACTGTTTTAACCTACTCAACATAAAGCTGTTCTAGACACCTTCAGAGAGAAACCTATAATTTACCTAGAGGCTGTCTACCTTCCTTTAGTTTTCTGTCATTTAGTAGCTTTCCTTCCATACTTGCAGAGAGAGTTCACAACATCCCTCAACCTTCAGTTTGTTTTGGTGATCCCTCACATCCAGCTCTTTTAGCACTCTTTTGTAGGACCAGCTACAAGGAGACAAAGGGGAATAAAAGATCTTCATGGAACCTGCAAACCTAAACCCAAATCTCAAACACAGGTGCAGCTATCCTCTGGGAAGAGACAGATCTCTCACTAACTAAACTGAGAATCAGAAATGAAGACCTATTTCTGTGCACCTTAATTTGGGAACAAACAGCTGTAAGCACATGAGATTTAAAACATTGGGTACAAACTGTTCTCAGCAGAATCATTATGCTGAACAGCCAAGCTAGGTCAGAAAAGACACTGCAGCTCTGAAAAATCCCACTATCACCACAACCCCCCAGAATATAAATCCAGTTTTCCATCTTTTCTTCTGCCACCATCTTTCCAATAATAATGCCATGATGAGACACATATGGCTTGAAATAATGGTAATCAAAACAAAATACCTGATAAAACTCACAGTGCTAAAAACCCTCCAAGAATCTGAAATACTATTAAAGCTCTCCATCTTAATTAGACACTTCTAGTGATACAATGCTGCAACAGGCTTTCAAGTCTAGCTTTATCTTTCAAAATAGAGATATCTATAAAGTGGCAACATTAACCAGAAAATATGCTTGGCATGACCACACTAAGGGGATAATTGCTTGCAGGCCAACACCTTTAATACCAAATACTTTTGCAGTAAAATAACACCATCAGGCAAACTTACAGCCTTGTATAACATTCCTCATATTTAGACAGGTAAAAGCAACATTCATGCAACTTGTGAAGATAAACCAAGACCTCCCAGAATTCCCAACTCATTCATAGTCCTAAAACCAAAACTGTATCAGCAAGGAAGGAAGGTGTCACTGAAAAGGCAAAGGGAACCTGCCAATATTGGATAGTGCATCACACACAAGAGAATTAGGATAGATTTAACAGAACACAATTAAAAGTCACTTCATCTCTAAATCAGCACCAGACTTGCTAGAAAGCTAAATCACTTCTCCACATTGCATTAAGAGACAATGACAATGTCTGAAGTACAAGTTTGATGTTTTAGTAGAACACACTCACATTCTCTATGAACTGCGTGTTGGATAACATAAGAAAGTCATTGAAGACATTGTGAAGGCGACAGTCTGTAGCTTTTGTTTCACTAATCAATCCATCCACTTGTTTTTTGATTTCGTGTGTCCTGGAAATGGTTTGTTGTGAGAACTCTTGTAGAAAATGCAGAAGCTGTTGACAACAACAAAGGAAAGTAATAGTTACATTCCAACTCTTTTTCCTTTTGGCACCATTTGTAAGACATGCAGAACTGATCATACACTTCAACTGAGGACCAAAACATATGCACTGAAACACTCCCACGCACAGGACCAAGTCTCAGCCACTTTATTCTGCACCTCCGTTCGGGCCAACTCCTCATTTCAGTTTTCCTGCCCGGACCAGAGGGTTAAAGAAACGAGCGAGCGGCCGGGCCGCGGCGGGATGCGCTCTTCCCGCGGCAGGCCCGTCTCGACACCCCGGCCGCTCCCCGGCCAGCGGGCGGCAGCACCGCCCCGCACACGGCCCCAAGCCCCGGGGAGGCCGCGGCCCGCGCACCCCTCCGGTGCCGAGCTCAGGCCCGGTCCCGGCCGCACCGCTCACCCCGGCGTCCGAGGCCAAGGACCAGCTCTGGCTGCCCTTACGGATCTCGTCCAGGGACCAGGGCCGCTCCCATACCGGCGCCGGCTCCGCCACGTCCCCGTTCATCTGCGGAAGAAGGACAGTAAGCAGCGGAGCCGCGGAGCCGCGGCCGCCGCCACCGCGCCCGACCCGGCCCGGCCGCTCACCCTGGGCTCGAGCCGCCGCTCCCCGCGGTCAGCTGAGCGCCGTCACGTGACCCGCGCCGCCCGCGCGCACCGCAGGGCCGCCAGGGGGCGCGAGGCGGCGCGCGCGGGCGGGTGGGCGGAGCCACCGCACCGCGTCCCGTCCCCCCCCCAGGC
>VZUI01047114.1:0-25200 GCA_013401135.1 Cettia cetti
ATATATCTATATATCTATATATCTATATATCTATATATCTATATATCTATATATCTATATATCTATATATCTATATATCTATATATCTATATATCTATCTCCATTCTCACTTCTCATTCCTCTCAGATACAGAAAGTCCCTCTGTAAAGTCTTATTTTTCACCACCTTAAATTTTTGCAGCCAATTCCCACATCCTCTGCAGCTTTTTCAGATATCCTTTTACAAACTAATTAGCCACCGAAGAAAAGACTGCATTAAAGGTTTCCCACCTTTCTGATAAATATTCTTTGTACCGTGCCGCAGAGTAATTTTCTCTGTCTTTTACTGCCTTGGTGACTGTTTTAGCATTGTTTTCATACTGTGGGTTTGCTGGAGAGGTTTACACTAAACCACCCAGGACACACTCAGTCCTGATGATCATGACACTGTGTACTCAGGGGTATTCAGTGACACTTGCAGAATTCCGTGCTGTCTTGACCAGGAGTACCAAGTAGGGATCTTGCTGCCACTGCCCTCCTGGGTAACACTTATGCAGATACCAAATTGCCTATTGTTTCTATTCGTGGAGATGCCCTAAATGGAAATATTTAAGCAATATCCATTTTTATTAAAGAGATGTTTCCACGCTTTTGAAACTTAAGTAGTTTTTGTTTTGTTTTGTTTTGTTTTGTTTTGTTTTGTTTTCCTGGCAAGTCCAAGGCAGAAATGCTCACTTTTGTTCATTAAGACTTGGGATTACACCAGAGTGTGCTTTTTTGCAAATAAACAGCTGTTCAGGGGAAGGAAAATACCCAGCTCTAAAATGGACAAAGTTCTTAAGACCATTTGCTTTCAAAATGGTCAATGCAATGCATAATGTATAATGAAATGTCACAGGCACTTAACTTTTATGGAGCAGTTATTGACTGGTCACTGTGTTCATTTTCAGACATTAATGCCAAGGTCAGTTAAAACTAGCCAAAGTCCAGATCAACATATATCTCATACTAGAAACTTGCCAGAATTTTGTTCACAATTTTCTGTCCTGGTCTGTTTTCAGACAGGCCAATCCCAGGTTTCAGTGTCTGTATTCTTTCACCTGTTATCTTTTCATTATACCTTGCCCATTTCCATGTTTCCCACTAAATGTCACTACCTACAGCTGAAATTTAATTTGAATTGTTAAATATATTCATTCTACCAGAGCTTTGAACATGAGTTTATGATTACTTCTTGGCATATAGCTTGCCTCAGTGGGATGTAATAAATTAGTCTAATCATATGGTGAGTACTTACTTCATTCTGTGTTTGTTCCTGCTACGAACTGAAATTGTCTCTGTAATTGTATGCAAATCCCTTCACCAGAGTAAGCAAAGGAAACCTATGTGTAGCTGCCCATCCTCCACAAGAGAAGCATGAAAGTAACCTAACTTTTAATTTTACTTAAATGAAATGTTGTATCTTCACATGTGAAGTGTAGATACAAAATAGAAAAATAAAATTTAAAGTGTGTGAGTAGCAGATACTGTGATAATACTGCTGGTTGCTTTTAGTCCTGCTCTTACATATGCATAACATTATGTTAATAGTGTTCATGGCATTGAACCCAAGGAATAATAATGTTGGGATTTTTCATCTTAAATATGGAGGACTGTCTTTTCCTCCAAAAAGTACATGATGGAGGGTTTTATGAGTTGCCTTCAAGAAAATGCCTGTTTCCATCTACTGCCTGAAGGATACTGGATGAACTAGCTCAGAGTTAGCCATCAAAATTTCAACTGAGATAAATTCCTCTGTAGTTCTCTTACTCTAAAGCATGTTTTATATATTGGCCTCAAATCATCTTGATTTGCTTCTTTGACCTCTGTCAAATATTTTTAGCATTATTTTTTTAAATTTGGACACCAAAAGAAGATTCAGCCATGTAGGAGTATTCCAGTGTTCTCTGTGAGGATCATACCATTCTTTTCCCTGTTTCTCTGTATAAGTATCTAGATGTTACATTAGCTGTCTTACAGCATTACTGGGAAAGATCAGTTCTATACATCAAAGACTGTGATAGCAGTTTGTGAAGACATTCAGATGAGGCAAGGTTACTGAGTGCCTTTTGCTCTGCCAGTTCTTTTCAGAGGACTATTGAAAAGAGTGAGAAGAGAGTATAGGAAGCCAAAACAATCAACAATCTCTGTTCATTTCCCTTCTTTGAAATTTTTGTCATTTCTTTGCATGCTGCTTTGCACAGGTTCATATAAAGCAGTTACAGATATGCATACATATAGATGTATTTACTTGTTATGTACATGTATATGTACACTTGTAATGTCTTGGAACACTTAAAAGAACTTCTTAAAATGTTTGCTCACTTTTTTTCTTTTTCTTTTTTTTTTTTTTTTTAATTGTCGGATTTGGGGTATTTCTTAAGAAACTCAGATTCTGAGCCCTTTTCGAGGTTTAGTTGAGAGTGATATTTGCAGTCCCTCAGATGAAGTGCCTGGCAGGTGCATTATTCAACATCATAAAATCATAAAATCATTTAAGTAGGAAAAAGGTAAGATCAAATCTAAACATTAACCCAGCACTGCTGTGCTTACCCCTAAGCCATGTACCTCACTGCCACTCTATGTGCCTTTTAAATGCCTTTCAGGATAGTTACTCAACTCCTTCCTTGGGCAGCCTGTTCCAGGGCTTGACAGCCATTTTCATGAAGAAATGTTTCCTAATATCCAATCTAAACCTCCCCTGGTGCAATTTGAGACCATTTCCTCTTGTCCCTGTCACTAACTGTTTTCGGCAGAAGAGGCTGATCCCCACCTGGCTGGACCCTCCTTTCAGGCACTTACAGAGAGTGATGAGGTCCCCCCTGAGCCTCCTTTTCTCCAGGATAAACACCCCCAGCTCCCTCAGCTGCTCCTCACAGCACTTGTGCTCCAGACCTTTCCCCAGCTCCGTTTCCCTTCTCTGGACACGCTCCAGTCCTTCAATGTCTCCTTTGCAGTGAGGGGCCCAGAACGGAATTTGAAGCTAGATAAGGGGAATGATCGTTGTCATTACGCTTCAATAAAAGCCACTATATGAAATCTTCAGATGTTTCACAAGTTGCTGCTCCAGTTCAAAAAGAAGGAGCCTCATCTTAGTGCTGGTCTACATAAGAAAAGCACTGAATTAATTTTAGGAACTGGAAGAAAATCATAGATCTTTAGGATGATCTCCAAATTGATAGCTGTTGGGGGAGCAATTAACTTCTAATAAATTTGTAGTTCATGTGTCAGTTTAAAAGCCACAGCAAGACTTATTTCAAACTCACTTCAGACTAGTGGTAACCAAAATCTTAGCATTAAGATTCTGAGTCATGTTTTCCCAAGGCTTGTTACATTTTTCTGAAAAACTTAAATACTTCAAAATGCAGATGTCAGAAACATCTTAAATGAAATTTAAAATCAGAAATAATGTGCCTGGGATCTACAAGTAGAACTTACGGAAGGAGTAGGGTCCTAAATATTATCTGCTGTGTAGCCACCAGTACCACAAGTGCATAGAGATAGAATTAAGGTTGTGACTTCCTTCAAAAGAATGCTTGTTAATGTGAACGTGTGTTGTTTCAGTCTGCAGACTGTTCTATTTTCTCTCAGGCAGGTATTAGAAATGACACAGCCAATAGGCAGAGACTGCCAGATATTTTATAGTAAAACACCACTTTTCTAACAAATCCCCAAAGAAAGGAGGCAGAAGAGCTGACATCAAGATCTTTGTTCAGTAGCCACAGTCAGTTCTGTCCTGAGGCACAGGTATCTTACTGAGGCAGACACCTCATGGGGAACAGTACTACGTGACAATATAAAGACACCACCATAATACATTAACTAGAATACATTAAGGTACTGCTAATTTGAAGATATACCAGCTCTTGAGAGCTTTGGCTGGCAGTGCTAATATCCTTTGAAATGATTCTTTAGGATGTTATTTTCACAAATGTCTGTGTATGTTTGTATACCATCACAGGGCAGAGTAAATCCTGTTAAATTGAGACTAGAGAGGCAAATTGTTGGCAAGCTAGCAATTTCTGGAAAATAGCTATGCCTGAATGAAACTATTGTGCCAGAAGGATAATTTATTAGTATCAGTCTTACAACTATAGGTTTTACCAAAATCAAGAATCTTGGCAAAAGGTAATAAGATATTTGAATTTATTTTCTTCCAAAGTAGATTAATCTTTCCTCTTTTATGCCCTTTCATTAAAAATACTGATATACATTATTCCTAATGATTGTCCCAAGATTACATAACAGGTAACTGTTTTTTTTATAGAGACTACATAGATGACCTGACAGAGGGTAAGCATACCACATGCTTCTTTTTTTCCCCCTCTCTCCTGTTCTGCTTGTTACCTCAATTGCTAGGGGGTTTTAGGTAGCAGTTTGTAAAGATTTGATAACACTGTAATTACATGCAGTTTCTAATTTGACATTTAAAGTTCTAAAGTAGTATGAAGCTGCTAAAATTTGCTAAGAAAGTGTCTCCTTGCCGCTTGTAAACTTCAGAGGAGCCAAGGACCTCTCGTTTGAGCCGGTTGTAGCTGAAGCCTATAGCATAACTAAAAATAGACAAATAAAAGGAAATAATACATAAAGTGCTAACAAGGTACAAAAATTCAGTTTTGGCTTGTATAAGTACCTTTGGATGTTTTCATCTCCATGCATGCTTGTCATAAGAAAGATTATGGGACTGCAACGTTATTTTGAAGGCATTTAGTGAAATGGGGAGGGTAATGGCATCTAAAAACTGTGAAAGCCCTACCAAAACTATTAGACTGACTTCAAAACCGGGGCTTTTCTTCAGTCCCTCTCAAGTTCCCTGTTATCTCTATCACTTGGCACTTTGATGAGACACCTTTACAGTGTTTTTCGTATGAAGGCTGCAGACTCTGAAATGCAAAGAATGGGAAAAATCTTGCTGCTGAGTGGGTGTAGCATAAATGGGACCTGACACAGCTTGAATCTTTGATCATGAATTCCCATTGTGGTGTAAGCCAAACCTCCTCCCATATGCTCCCTGAAAGCACATTTCATAGGCTATGTTGTTCCACTTAAGACTTTTTTTTTTAGAAAAGAAGTCATGGTTGTAATATATTGAAAGTATTTTCATATAGCTTTGTGTTGTCCTCAGGAAAGAAGGGTTATTAAATACTGCAGATGAAGCTGCACAGGTACCAGTCTTGACAGGATTAAGGGCGAGAAGGGCAGAAAGTTTCACCATACACCATTGCAGGATCTTGTTTTGAAGGTGTCTCTCAAACAAGGATAAAATGTTCAAGATCATAGTTGTCAGGGAGGCAAGAAACATGAACTCAAAGGTAGTTTCATTTATCACCAAATATTCCGAAGTATTTGAAACAAAAATACAGTAGAGGAGATGGCTAAACTGGATCCATTGTTTCCTCTGTTTTGTTTCAGAACCATTTGTAGTAAAATTGCACTGATCATTGATGGTATACGTGGCTTAATTCACAATCTACATCAAGTAGATTTGAAAGTAGACAGAATTTGGAAAGATAAGTAAACCCAAACACGGATTTCTCATAAACAGATTGAGATAAAACAATTTTCATTCCATTACAATATTATTTGCTTTCTAGACATCGGAAAAAAATTATGTGTCTCATTCTAGTGCAAGTTCTTACATTTTGCTAAATGAGTGCATTGGTTTTGCATGGCCGTGGGGGCCTAGAGGGGTGGCTTCTGTGAGAAGCTGCCAGAAGTTTGCCCCATGTCTGTTAGAGCCAAAGCCAGCTGGCTCCAAGATGAACTTGGCCAAAGCCAAGCGCATCAGCAGGGGTGGTAGCACCTCTAGGATAACGTATTTAAGAAGGGGAAAAAGCTGTGCAACAGAGGTAGAAGTGAGAATATGAGAGAGAAATATCTCTGCAGACACCCCTGTCAGTGCAGAAGAAGGGGTAGGATGCTCTCCAGTGCCCAGAGCTGTGGTTCCCCTGCAGCATGTGGTGCAGACCGTGGCAAGGCGGCCGTGCCCCTGCAGCCCCTGGAGGTCCACAGTGGAGCAGATTGTAGAATTACAGATGGCTTGGGTTGGAAGAGACCTTAAATATCACCTAGTACACACACCCCTGCCACAGACAGGGAAACTTCCACTAGACCAGGTTACTCAGAGCCCTGTCCAGCCTGGCCTTGAATGTCTCCAGGGATGGGGCATCCACAGCTTCTCTGGGCAAGAAGAGACATGGGCATGACCTTCTACAGCCATATGCATGGTTGAAGAAAGGGGAGATGGGGGAAAGGTATTTAAAGATTTTTTTTTTCCACATTATTCTACTCTGATTTGATTGGCAATAAATTAGTTTTCCCAAGCTGAGACTTTTGCCCACTAGTAATGGTGATTGATCTTTCCCTTTCTTTGTCTTTACACATGTTTTCCCTCATCCCATCCAGTTGAGGAGCTAGACTGATAGAGGGCTTGGTGAGTACCCAGCATCCAGCCAAAGTCAACCATTGCAATGAGATAAAGAAGTTTCTTCATGATGAATTTTCTGGAAGATCTATCAAACACTGATCACACTCAAACTCAGAAAGAAGTATATGATATTCACTTTCAAATAAAGAGGTATTAAGTATTGATCCATTCTGATTGCACAGTTTTTTCCCAGTATCTTTGTTAATGATTTGTATGAAAAAATGCAAAATGCATTTGTTAAGCTTGCAGAGGATAAAAATTTAAGAAGACTGTGTGTACTCTGAAATACATTTTTAAAAAACATTACATTTTCACTGGAGTACTTCAGGAAGAACTTGGATCAATTGCAACATATCCAGAGGAAAGCAAAGAAAAACATTAGAATTGAGACTAAAACATTTTCCACAAGGAAAAACTGAGAGAATCATGTTTCAAAAACAGAAGTGCAGATGAAAAAGAAATGTAACAACAGTCTTCAGTTACATAAAGGATTGCTTTAAGGAAGCAGGGAACAAACTGTTCTCCAGGCCTACTAGAGATAGGACAAGAATGAGTGGCTTTAAATTATGCCAGGGGAGACTTAGGTTAGACTTTATAAAACATCTCCTAATGATAAGGATAATTAAGCAATGAATATATTACCTAGGATGTGACTGAATCCTCTTTAAAGATTCTTAAGGACAAAGAAAGATAACTGTCTAGAATTTTTAAATTGTAATTTATATGTCTTGGGGAATGGAGGGTTAGAGAGGAATAGAAGGAACTATTCCTTGAGTTCCCTGTCACACTTTCCAATTTCTGTATCATTTCTGTGAATCAGACCCAGGACTCAGAACACATCTGTAATTCTAGCTTCCACTCTTGTCATCTGAATTGGCCAGTTTGTATGTGCTTTTTTGTTGAATGTTCTGGCTCCAGTTCATACTGTGGAAAAAATCATGGGTGAAACTGATTTTGTTTGAGTTCTGGACGTTCTGTGCTCACCAAAATTTGGAACAAAACTGTATATTAATAAAAAGTTAATAAACACAACAAGGAAAAAATGAAATATATAGGAGTTCGAGTGCTTGTAGTTATTGGTGGAATGTATAGTCATGCATCACCCATACTGTAAATTCCTGGTGTGGTTTTCATTACTGTATTTTCTGGATTCATCTCCACAAGATTTGGCCAGATATAATAAATGGTAGATATTTTCACTAAGTCTTATGTCCAAACTCCTTCAGTGTTCATTGAAGAAAAAGCACCTTTGAGATAGATATCTAAGACCAAAAAAATGGAGTTTTTTATGGGACACGTCTCTCCTTGGAAAGCTTGGATGAATAACATAGACAACTACTCTATAACAGCTAGAATTAAGCTACATTAATCTAATCCTGAATATTAAATATATTGGCTTGTCCTTACCAAATGATTTATTG
This sequence comes from Cettia cetti, assembly GCA_013401135.1. Taxonomy (NCBI): domain Eukaryota; kingdom Metazoa; phylum Chordata; class Aves; order Passeriformes; family Sylviidae; genus Cettia; species Cettia cetti. Next base: position 7,866 of record VZUI01047114.1, read on the forward strand.
TTTATTCTTCACTTCTGCTGTGTGTTGGATTTATTAAAAACTCACCCTAATATTAATTCCTATAATTGGAAGTAGCTTCTGTAAAGTAGCTCTATTAGTGTATGGGGCTTTTGTAAAAAGCAATTTTTACTTTTTACAAAAAAGCTTAGTAAAAAAAGCATAGTAAATCTTGGGAGTGAGATTTATTCCTATATGAAAATTAACTGGCCCTGAAAGAGAAGCAAATGAATTTGCATTTCAGTAATGTGCAATATATGAGCCCACCATATTAGCCCATCTTTGGAAAACACCCATGCTCATCAGAGATGTTTTCTGTGCCTGAGGTCATAATAAATATATTGCATGTGCTGTTTCCAAGTTTATTAACATTTTAACTTACTGACTCAGTATTGTTAATCTGCTAACCATAGTAAGGTACAAACATAATATGTCGATATTGCATTCTCTTCATTGTAGAAAATTAAAAATAGGTTACTGCACAAAAGGTCCAAAATAAAAATTATTGCTGGGGGTGCTACTGTTTGGAGCAAGCAGCCACCTCGCTGTCTTCTCTCCTGGCAAGCCCATCAGGAATGATTGTCTGTGCTTAGAGGGTTGGGGAAATGGATTCCCAGAATGAAAAGGCTGCTGGAAGATGAACAGTATTGAAATTTAATTATATCATTGTAATTGATCGCTGAACTATTTTCTGGTGAAAGCAATCAAGCAAACAAAGGGAAAAAAAATTTAAAAAAAGGAGAAAAATAGTAAAAATGTGCATTCCAGCAGAAAAATAAGTCAAGATGGTGCTCCTCTATCTCTTCAGCCTATTCTGAACATCCTGCAGAGATTTAGATACCAGATTTTACTTTTTATTTAAATTGAAATAAATGAGATCAAAACGTTGCCTGCTGAAATGAAATTGGTAGGAGAAAGCTTGGCTGAAGACATATAAAAAAGCCTGAGAGGCAGCTGAAATTTTAAAATCAAAAAGATTTCTTGTGATTTCAGCTACTTGGGTGGAGGAAGGTTGTGTATAGGCTCCAATTACAGCAATGTTGCAGTGAGTAGGAGGAATCTTGGACTACAAAATTGTCCATTTTACACACTTTGACTCCCAGAAGATATCTGACTCTGAAGAAGTACTAATATCTCTAGGGCACGAGGTGCACATATGCATCTTCTATGGCTGATGCATTTTTTGATGCAAAATGCCAGTGGGTTGTGGAATGAGGGAAGAGGGCTTAAAAAAATCTGAGATTTTGTTTGTGATGTATTTACCTGTAGTATCAACCCCAATACATAGATTTCTTGCAGTAGGTATCTCCAGCTTTGATTTTACAGGACATGAATAGAGTAACTTTTCATTTTCATGGTTGGAGCTAGAGGGGTTCATGAGGTTTTTTTTTTCCCCCAACATTATGACTGTGTGTTATCTTTTAGCAGGAAAAAAAAAAAAAAAAAAAAAAAGAAGAAAATAGCAGTATGGTAGGCCATCACAATTCCACCTGACCAGAGAACAGAAAAACAAGGAGAGAAGGGATCAAGAAAACAAAATCTTTGCAGACTTGCCCTGTTGCTGTTTTGGTTCCAGGATGTTGAGGTGGAATTGGTATTACTGGTCCTTAAGCAGTTGTTAATAGTATCTACATTTAAGCAATGACCTACAAAAATCAGTTGGCAGACTTCTCATTGCAGGTCATTTGAGGAAAATTCTCCAGAATACAGTCCCATAAAAAGGAAAAAGAAATCCTTCTTGCATATAATGTCCTTGCATTTGGGAATGACTTTAGTTGAGCTTTCAGGAAGTTCTCTTGATGTTTTATTTAGTTCACAGATTTGTAAATTTGAAAAAAAAAAAAAAAAAAAAAGGCAAGCTCCATGAAGGACCATGAACTTCTTGATACACATTTCCAGGTTTCAAAGTTATGCTTGGGCACAACCATTTGTCTTTTTAAATAAATGAGTTATCTGCATTTCAAGGTTGAATTAGTTGATGAGGAAGGGTTACTATAAAAATTTGTGAGAGAACTTAACTTACTTTTATATATTTGTAGGCATAGTCCTAAACATTTTCTTTAAAAATATTGTTTAGAAAAACATGGATTGTGCAGCTCAGCTGATACGAGCTAGCCTAGGGATTTTTTGTTTGCTTTTATGCAATAAATAGTATTTCACAATAAATGGGGAAATGTATTCCAGAAAATGATTCATTCATCTGTCTGTAGCACAACTGAGGATAAACAGCAGGTAAACAGAAAATAAATACCTTTTAGATGACAGCTATAATATTCATATCTGCTCTCTTTACTTGGGCAAACATCTTTCTAACTATTCGGAATTTTACTTGAATAGAAATGCAGCATTCACTTTTTGAGAATTATCCCAGGTTAGTTTCAGAGGGTTTTGCCTTATAAAATGTTTGCAGGAACCAATTTTTTTTTCCTTGTCAGCTGTAGTCAATTATTTTGGACAAATAAGCATTTTCCACAGCACGTCTAATTTTAATCCAACTGAGCCTGTGAATGCCTTTCTTCATTCTGAGTAAACTTCATCCTTGTCAGTTATATTAAAAATTGTTCCTGCACACTGAATAGATGACCATGCCACTGATGACTTGCACAGGGATTCTGAACACTTCTGATGGATAATATAGCACCATATCCACTTACTGCTGTTTACTTGTGTTGTGCCTACATGTGGAACCCCTCATGTAACTGCCTGCTACCAACAAGAAGCTACAGAAGCTTCAAATACCCAAATGAAGGCAGTTGTTAATGAAATGTGGCAAGTGAAACCTTGATCCAAGACAGAAGTAAAGGTTTTCTATGTGTTTGTCTGATATTTGTCATGCTTCGTGCTGGGATAAATTACCAGTTTGATCAAAACACATCTTATTGAAGTTGTCCAAGTGAAAGAAGGAGGAAGGAGGGAATGTCAATTGCTGTTCCAAATACCCTTCATTCTGAAACAAAGAAAATGTTAATTAGTGTTAGGAAGCTGAATTAAGTAAATGTTGACTGCCTTGGTAGCAAAGATCAAGTCAAAGTTACAGTGTAAATGAAGCAGGAACCCCTGTAACATTGAAGTGGTTTTAATATATGTCTATATATGGAAATGAATAGGAAATGAAGCAAGAAATACAATGCTTGGGAAAAAATATCATCATGATTTGCAGAGATAATTACAGGCAAAAAGGCAATTGAATATAGCAACAGGAAAAGCAGAATAATTACGCAGCAATTAACAGGAAAGCTGATGGTTCTTTGAAAAAAAAATAACAGTCATCAGGTTAAAAATATATGCTGAGCACAGAAATATTTTAATATTTGATACATGGAGTACTTTAACTCATTTCCTGCAATAAAATACTGTTTCATAAAATAAATGTCTCATTTATGTTATAAAATATGTTCTGCATTTAATGTATTTATTATAAGTGTTAGTATTTTTATCTAAACTATGTCATCTGAATTAGAGGAAAAAAACCTAATAAATGTTCATTTTGGAGTGCTGGTGAATAATGTCATAAAGGTAAGAAAAGTTATCTTTTAAATTAGTATTTCAAAGACTGCAAATGTTATAGGACCCAGTAGAAAAAATAGCTACTCCTAGATTTGCAAGAAGATTTGTTTCTCATGTTTCAAAAAACCCTCATATTCTAATAACACTTTCATCTAGTTTTACTTGACTAGAGGCAAATTCTGATTTTGGTTGTGTTGTAGGTCTTCTGCTAATTAGTTATTTAGCAACCACACACTCAAAATGCTCTTTCTGAAATGTAACTTAAAAGGATTCCTCTTGAAATCTGTGGGACTATCTCATAGTTCTTCTACAGGGCATCTGTCACACAGTAGCATCTTTAAGTGCATTAAAATAACAAGTGGGGATCACTGCACTCAGGCATGGGACACCCTTGTTGAAGAGGGAAAGAGGCTACCACTGGGTAACCACATCACTAAGGAAATATTTTAAGAGGTGAAATCTTTCATTTAAAGCTAGTGGGGAAAATTCTGCCAGCTAATGAGTTAAAAGACACAATCCTGTTGTGGTTCTAGACAGGAAGACCTTCTCTAAATTTTGTCATTTTTATGAACGTGTTATTGAGAAACGTTTCTGTCCTCTTCCTTTTGTCTTTTAGAAACATTAACTCTGGGTGTGAGGCATACAACTTTCATTGCTTTAAACAAATTTCCCCACTTATTCTGGATGAAAAATAGAATAATACATGCTTCCTGATTCAGGGGTTGGTTGAGCAGGTCAAGACAAATTTTGCAAGCTGTCCTGAGTCATGTCATAAGCTCCCTTGTGCCTCTGTACTGCACAACCCCAGTGAAAAAAAAAAAATAGCATTAAGAAGGTGAAGGGCTGGTGGTCTAGGGCAGCCTGGGACTGCCCTGCAGGTTAAAGGGGAAACTTCTGAAAGAATACTGCCTTTCCCATCTGTGAACGACCTCAAAGACAACATGGGGGACATCAAATACTGGTACTGATAAAGAGCAGTAATCCTGCCAGTAGTAACAGTAAATGCTTCTCTGGTGCCCTTCATTCATTGACCTCTGGTCTCATTGCATACATTGATTCAAGCCATATGGAAGCTTTGAAATAGTTCAATATAATTCCTATTCATACATCTATACTGGCATATAAACATCTATGTATAATTAAATTAAACAAAGAATTCTCACTAGGAAGCATTAAAAGCTGCTTGGATTAAGTGTTGTTATTTTAAAAAAAAGCAACCCAAGCCAAAGCATTTGAATGCTTTTGTGGTATGCAAATACTTCTGCTGAATGAGTAGGGTCAGATTTTTCCTTTGCTGCGTTGCTAAATGCCCAGATACAGAAACTACAAAACTAATCTGAGTCGCTGAATGCTTGAGTGGAAGAGTTTGTGTGTATGAATCATAGGAGGATTATCCATAATGCTCACTCCCAGCATTCTGATCACAGCGACTGTAAATTTTGTTAATTGCCTACTGTGCGCTGATCATGACAAGCAGCATAGGTGGGGATTCAAATATTCTCGTATTCCCTTCCCTGCAGGAGCATATGTTAAGAGACATAATATAGATTAAGGACATTTCCTATTCAAAAAATGCAATGATAGTGTTACTAGTGTATTGTATCCTTCTCTTTTAGGTTATTCGATACTTCAAGCAATTATGGAAAAAGCAGGACAAAATAGCTGGCAAGTCAGTGCCATCTGTGTGGAGAATTTTAACGATGCCAGCTACAGGCGGCTTTTAGAAGATCTGGACCGAAGGCAAGAAAAGAAATTTGTAATAGACTGTGAAATAGAGAGGCTTCAGAACCTCTTAGAACAGGTAACACCTGCTTTTAATGTCACTGTAAACACATTACTGAAACTTCAGATGGGATTGCATTCTGTTTATTTTGTCAAAGGAAATTCATTCTTTTAATTTTTTTTTATTTTTTTTTTTTTTTTTACTTCATTGGCTTATATTTGTATGTCCACTTGCATGTTCCATTCTCTTTTCATATACAGTACTTGTCTTAGCAGCTGGCATGTCAGGGCGGGGAGCCTCTCCTTTCCCCCTCAGGACCATGGTGGTGAAATGTACCAGCCGTCAGGGTAGTTGCACATTTGATCCCACTTTGCAGCACCTCCCTGCCTGATGCATCCTGCATCAGGGTCAGAGGGCTGCTGGAGCAACATGGTCTTGTTGAATTGCCAGTGTGTTTTTAGTCTGTACCTTCATGGGGTAAAGCTCTGCTTTGTTTGAGGGGGAAAAAAGTCTATTTTAAATCCATTTTTTTTTCTGTTTGCCAAATAGCATAGGTCATGTATTTCTAGCCATAAAAAGCTTTAAAATTGTTACAAATATTTAAACTGATAGTTTTGTCACCTTAGCATGGTATTTAGGAACATGAAGAGCAGTGAATAAAAAAGCTATTGAACTGGGAAGAGAGGTCAGGTTCTCCCATCAGTTATTCATGAAAACATGCTATGAGGAAAGAAAATACTGGGTCTGACAGACTGGCTTGCACTGGGTATTATCTATACCAGTGTGCAAAGTGAATATCAAACCCTGCTGCTCTGATGTGGCAAATGTATCTCTATATAGTGTTTATGTATAAGCTCTTTCTTAAATGATGGAAAAAAATGAAATTATGCTTTGAAAGAAAAAATTTGTCAAATGTCAGGAAAATAGCTTAAGGTTAACTATCTGCATCTCTTATGATCCCACCACATTTCTGTGGTGCAAGTTCACTGTTCAGTGCCTCCTGCTGCTGCAGGAATTGCAGGGAATGAATGCCATCTGCTGGTGCTGGACCCTCTGCCACCAACCACTCTGCTTCCCTTGGTTAATATGTTACAGAATTTTTAAGATTTTGTTGCAAAACCATTCATGATGCATCTGCCTCTGAAGTCACTGAGAAATGAAATGTCATTTTTGATACAGAAATTCATAAAATAGTACTCATAAATGCATTAAACAGTACTCAATGTCATATATACATCAATTTTGCTTTCAGTGGCAGAAGGTAAAGAGAGAAACTGAGAATTAATGGTGTGGCTGATATAACAAGGGCTTCTTCTATGACTCTTGCCAAGAAAAGGACAGACAATGCCGTATTGCTACAGATACTCATTTGGTCTTTATATCCTTCTTTATTCTGAATGCCATTATGTTTTAACACATACATTCTACAGCTTATAATGAAATCCTCCCCCAGTTCCGCCTACATTATAGTAAAACAGAACACCCATGTGAGGGTCTTCTAAGTTACATTCAGAAAAACACTTTCTCCTTCTCTTCTGTGTGTGCACATGATGCTACCTGATTTCTTTTACATGGCATGCAAATGTGATATAGAAAAAGTATGTTCTATTACCACAACCCTTGAAGTACACCCACCATCCCGTGTAGGTGTTCCTACTGACTATCCACTCAAAGGAAAATGAAGTCACTGAGTCCATGTTTGTATCTCACTGATCTCACGTGTACATTTTCTTTTCATCCAGGAGCTGCTACTTATCTTCTTTCTAGATCAGCAGCTGCATAGTCAGTTCATGCAGGTCTGGATTTTGCATGCCTAGAATAGGTAGCTAATGCAGACGTGCTAAAAAATAAAAATGGAGTGCGTGGCCACAGCAGGCTGAATCAGACGTGGTGAGTTTGTCTCACACCTCTACAGGACAAGCCTTAAAGCTAATTGAGCTGTTTTTTCATTAACTGCACAGGGAGAGTTGAGGGTAGGAGTTAACACCTTGCATACAGCATACTTGTATCACTTTTAGGAACTGATTTATCTGGCTACTATCTAATTTTGGGTGGGATAAAATTTACCTAGGAGATGAACATTTTTTTGTACTTTTTTTGTGTTTGTTTGCTCCTAAGTGTAAAATCTTTGCCCTCAATCCATGCTAGTGGAGTGAAAGAAACTGGCTTGTGGGCTTACTGATTTTTTTCTTCTCTCAGCAGCCACCTCTATACATATCTAATGTATACATGTCTATATTTACATGACCTAATTAAATTGGAAGTCATGTATCATGTGAATTCCCTTCTTCCCAAATATACCTGGAGATTCTCTTCATCCTTCTGAAGACCATCACTGTAAAAGCAGGAGTGGCATTACAGCCAGGATAGAGAATGTATGGAGAAGCGCAGCAGCTTTACTCTCCCCTGTGAAGGTCCTGGTCTTCCTAGACAGGCTGACCTACAAATGAGCCTGGGGTGCTGGTTTCGGGTACCAGTATGACCCTCAAAGACCAAATGCTGCTTTGAGGATGGGAAGTCAGAAGCAGTCTCAGACACAAAACATTTAGTTTTCAAAAAATGAGAATGAAGAAATTAGCAAAAAGAAATTAGCTCAATATAGAAAATGCAAAATAATAACCATTTTCAAATATCAGCCATTGAATTTTTCCCTTTGCTTGAGGGTTTTAATAACCTGTAGCAGACAGGTAAGGTGGCTTCACAGCTTCACAGATGGACTAAAAGTTGGCATGTTCTTCCCTGCATACACCAAGGAATTGATTAAGCTTCAGTGAGTCTAATTAACTCAACTTCTTTCCTGCCTAGTTCTCCTGTAATTGAGAGCCTAAGTTGTGACTATACTGTAATACTTCGCAATGTACAAGTAAATGTTCTGCAGAACATTTAGGAAAAGTAATTAAATCTCAGTAATGAGACCATAACTCAAAGTGCTTTGCCCTTAAATCTACATTAATGAAGGGAGGGAAACTGGCTTGTGGGCTTGTGGCTTCCTTCTCAACTGACTGCCCATGTACATACACATTCACACTTCTTGTGAATCTGTGACTGTGTATCTCAAGCAGTGAAGACTGGAGGCTTTTTCACTGGCTGTGTTGTAGAAGTGAGCTAATGTGCTCCTCCCCTGCCCATGGCTGCTGCCCACTTATCTGACCTGATGTTTTCTGCTTGCTGCCCTCTTCACCTGTCAGCAGAGAAATGCAGCACCAATTCTTGTATGACTTCATTGTCACCATTTCCTATTTCCTTTTGTCCCCTATATTTCTTAGTTTATTAATAGTTTTTCCTATTTATTTTCCCCTCTCCATGTACATTGGGGTGTGTGTGTGTGTAGAAGCTGCCCCCCACACTCTATATCTGGGACTTGTCTTCACAGAAAAGTTATCTCCTGGAACTCAGTGATGTATCTGATTTCCAGACTCCCCCCATGCACAACCCAGGATGTGCATTTTTTGTCATGAGATCTTCCTTTTAGGTTTTATGTGGCTGTGACATTTTGGGCAGGGCCAAGTTGTGCAGATTTTTTATGGTGAAATATAGAAAAACAGTTTGTTTTTCAGATTTCCATTCTAGAAAGGGAGAGTAGGGCTACCACTACATTAGATCCAGAAGATGGATTCAGCCTGCACTCAGGGGTTTGTATCTGGTTTGCTTGGATTGCTCCTTCTTGTCCTTATCTCAGCAAGGGTTTCAGATCTTACCTCTTGAGGATATGCCCAAGACTGTGATGGTTTTCTTGACAAAGCTGTGCTCCTCTTCTTTGGTCATGTTCACCCAAACAAGACTGACTTGGAGATATTTGGGGATTATTGGAAACATTTTCTTGGTTTTGGTTAGTGCCTGTTGGCATGGCTAAGCTCAAAGCCCTGTTTAAACGTAACACTGAAGCAAGACATCCATTTCTGCACACATGAAAGAGTTGTTGCTTCTATGATCAGTAAGAGAGACAGTGTCTTCAGCCTGAGTCAGCAGATCTCCACCTACACTTAATAATTTTCTGTAACTTAAGCCTACAAAGATAATTTTAGCTCCTTTTCATCCTTTATTCTCAGGATAGTGAAAGAACACCTTGCCTTCTTAACAGCTTACAACAACCAGAACCAGGAAAACCTTTTTGTCATCTGGAAGTGAAATTCATCCTATACGCTCCTCTGGCAGGCCTCACCATCCTGCATCCCAGGCTCTGAAAGACACCACACAAACACCAAGACTATTGCCAGAAGTGTTTTGTTTACTTGCCCGCTTTAAGTGATGCACATGATTTGCCTTTGGGAAGGAGAAGCAGGTCTGCACTCATTTTACTGATCAGTGTAGTCCTGGTGTGTGGCTGGGCATGGACTAGACATGGCCTGCTCCCTCCCCATGGCCTCTCAGGGCAGCCTTGGCAGTGCTGCTGCTTGGGGCAGACCCACAGTCTGTAACACAAGGGGATTCCATGCTTGGCATGACCACTGCTGCTGGCCCACAGAAATAACCCAAAACTGGTGTGTTTCACTGCTGAGCAGGAGCCCTCAAAGCTGCAAAAATAAGATGGAAGGTGTCTCTGTCTGTTGCGGGGGGGTTGGAACTTGATAATCTGGAGGGTCCCTTCCAATTCAAACCATTCTAGGATTCTGTGATCTAATTCCATGTCAGCTTTCCACACAGCTTTCAGGAAGTATGTTTCCATTTCGGAAAAAGCACATCTATGCTTAATGGTTATAGAGAACATTTTATGCTTAACAGAATGCATTCTAGAACCTTGTAAGTGATCTCACTAAATCTGATTCCCAGTATTTACCTGGCCCTTAGTTTCATCTGTTCATACAGACCCATAAAAAGAATGTGCAACAAGTTCAAAACATAAACCAGGATAGCCCTTTATTTGTATTGCAAAAGTGACTAGGGACAGAGGCAAAACCCCATTTTCCTACAGGCATTAAGGATTAAGGAATTTTTTTACCATTACCTTTACAGATTACAGAAAGGGAGCTAAAACAAAGACACAGAAAGATGAAACAATATTGCCACAGTTTTATGTAAGAGCTATAGCTTGTATTAGCAGAATGCATTTCTACCGATTCATTTTCTGTCAAGGACTGTTGTGTCCTTGTTTACTGACATCCCTTTTTTCACAGCCCTTTCAGCAGGTGGTCTTTTAAAAGTACAAAAATATTCTGTTTGAATGAAAGGATGAAAGTCAGTGAAAGGGATGGAAAATTCTTTGCTTCTGTGGCTCTTCTTTGCAAGCTGTGTCTCTAAAGTGCTCCCATGAATTTAATACAAAGAACTTTCTGCTTAAGATGAAACAAATGCTTGAAGCCCATTGTAACATGATTTCCAGTTCCTTCCAACTAATCCACTAACACTGGCAGCAAGCTGTACAGCATCTGAGCAGTCCAGGCCAAAGGAGTCATTTGCCACATACGGCACAACAAGAAACACACAACTGTTCATTGAGAGTTTTGCTTCTTTTCTTACTCCTTCTTTTCATTTTATTTTCTTCCTGCCTTTTAAAAATAGTGTATCTGTTTGCATTTTTTGCTCATTCAGTGAAAATCAGAAGTCAGCCTAGGACTGAAGGCTATATCTACTAAAATTAGAAAATTATGACTTTAAACTTATATGTATTTACTGATTTTCTATCTGAAATGCATAATCCGTGTTCCAAAATAAATATGCCAACAAAAGAAATATGAGTTTATTTATTACTGAGAAATCTCAAACAAAACTATACCACAGACCTATTTAGTTGAAGTTATAAAACCCCAGGTCAGGCTTCCCAGTCAAACAAAATCATTATTATTTAATTTTTTTTTTTCCCCACAGAATTTTATTCCTATTAGTGCTTATTTATTGCTTAGTTTGTATAAGTACAATCTGAAACAACCCAGAAACTACATAAGACAACTGGAAGTGGTGTTCAGAAGTACTAGAACAAGTGATATCCCTCTGGATTTTTGTGGGCTTTGTTTTTCTCCCAGACCACCTCTTCCCCAAGCACCATAAAATTTTTCTTTCCAGAAGTGTACTAAGCAAGAAAAAGAAGGCAATTACTATGACTAATCAAGAAATGTGTGGAAGGTGTCAATACCCATGTGCTGACTAGTAGCTGTCAGACAGGAGGTGTAATGTCCAGGTGCTTCCTGTCCTTTTGGTGGCTAAAACAGATGGGTCTCTGTTCTCCACCCAGCAGCCACTATTAATAAGAACTGTTCAGACTTAATGCCTTAGATATCTTAGACAGTGTCTTAAAGATACTGTCTTCCTTTCAAATATAGCTGAAATTGTCATATGTGTTAAAAAGTATTTTACTGGCAAATAGATAAACAGACCCAGAGAAAGCTCAGTAGCAGGAAAGTGATTTCCTTAGGAAAGATGATAAAAATATATAGCTAAAAACACACATTTAAGGAAATGTCATGCTGCTCTCTCCTAGACTGTACTTGCATTTAATTTGTTGGGATACATTACCTTCAGTAAATACATGGATTTCTTCCATTATTTGTTGTTTGCTGTTTTGCAAGCAATGCTGAAGTGTAATAAAAGTGTGGTCAGATTTGAAGACTATCACAGAAAACAATTTTGAAGATTTCAGTGAAAACATATTTTATTTGTTCAACCACTGGAGTTGTTCTTTTTACTTCTTCAGAGATTAATAATCCTTTTTACTGGAGAAGCAGACTGTAATTTGCTCAGCCATAGCTGATCTCACAGCTATTTCTTATAGTTTGTTCAGTGCTCAGAAATGTGTTCAGCTATACAATGCAGTCAATATTCCAGACAGATTTGATAATTACACTGAAAAGTGTAAAATAAGAGTAATTTAGATCATGAGGAAAAGTGTTAATAACTACTAATATTTTAGCTCTTTTCTTCTGATCTTTCAATATTTTTTTTTCTTTTTGCTGTTAATCCATACCAAAAGGACAAGTAAAATGATGTAAAGAAGCTTTCAAAAGCATGAAGTGCTGAAATTGGAAGTTAGTTTTGTTCCCCTGTCCCTTTTTCTGCAAGAATCCTCATTGTCAGCACATATTAAGCATTGCAGAGCAAATAAGATCCCAGAAGAAAAAAAAAAGACTGGGCTCTTAGAGTGGTGGGATTTGTTTTCAGAGAGATTTAGGAGCTAGTTTTGAAATTCAAACTGAAGTATTGGCATGAACAGTTCTATTTCACAAACTATGAGAATAATTGGGATTAAAAGTCACCTCTGAAGATCACTCCTGCTGCTCAAGGGAGGAGCCTTAGATCAGGTTACTCAATTGGCCAAATTTTGAATGCTTCCAGGAATGGAGAGCTCATAAAGCTTTTATTTCCTGTTTCACTGCTCGACTACCTCATAGAAAAAAAAAAAAATAAATTCTTCATATCTAGCTAGAATTTCTTGTGTTGCAACCTGTGTCCCTTGCCTTTTGTCCTATTGTTGTACACCTCAAGGGAGAGTCAGGTACCCTCTTCCCTACACCATCCCATTGGATATCTATAGATATTGCTAAGATCTGCCTGAGCTATTTGTTCTCCAGTCTGCTGCAGTCACAGCTCTCTCAGCTTCTCTTTATATGACAGAGGTTTCAATACCCTTTGTGGTGTTTCTCTGGACTGTTTCAGTATGTCCATGTCTCTTTTGTACTGGGGAGCCCAGCAGTGGGCACACCGTTGCAAATGTGCCTCAGCAGACCTGAGCAGAGGGGCAGGATCACCTCCCTGGCCATGATGGCAGTGCAGTCCAAGAGGCTGTTGGCTTTCTCTGCCGTATCACTGCAGAGACTGGCCCATGGGAAACTCAAACCAGAAGCCCAGGAGCTTCCTGGCAAGGCTTCTCCCTGTCCAGTATGTACCCAGCCTGTCCTGCTGTGCTTGGTGAGCCAGCTGAGAGGCCACAAAATAAGGCACAGATGTACACAGCTGACCTCCTTTGATTTGCAGTACTCTTTGTACACACCTGGCGCACTACTGCCCCAAGAGAGACACAGTGGCCACAACGGAGTCAGAGCAGGAAAAGAGGAAGTTTATTTTTTTCTTTCAGTTTATATAGATTTCTAGGAAAGAGACCACATTGGAAGACTGAGGTTCAACCTCTTCAATTCCACTGGTCTGAGAAAGTGTCCATCAATTGCCCCTCCTACAGAGAAGAATGTAAACAATATAGATATTTATGAAGAACATTGCTTTGTTTACATGAAAGTGCATGAGAAATTCTGACTCCAATTTAGAAGGCTGAAAACCAGGGCGACACACACCTATAGGCAGCTCTTGAGATAGAAATCGCTCATGAAGGAGCAAACTGTGTATCATCTTGTATTGAATCTTGCAAACCCGCAATGTGCTCGCATCAGAAACAGCCAGAAGGAACACCAGGGTGACCAGATCAACCTCTGGGCTACATTGTGTGACTGCATGTAAAAAGTCCGTCACTAAGCCAGGCAGATGCTTCTCCAGCATTTTGCTTCCTCATTGTCTGCTACTGAGTAGTCTGATACTTCTTCCATATTTCCTCTAGCCCTTTCAGGCAGATTTTTTACCAGAAATTTGATTTAATTGTGCCTCCATAATGACCTTCATGCAAAGCTCAGCAAAGCAAGCTGAAAATGCAAGCTAACTGTAATTGCATTTGCCTGTGACCTTTATATTTACTTCTTTCTGAAAGAGAATATTGCTACTCCTAATTTCTGTGTTCTAGGGCTTTTCATATGCAGGAACATGACAGTGTTTGTTTCTATATTTATACAAACAGATATATCCATAAACACATCCACATGATGAGGACTATATTCAGAAAAGAAATGTTTCTCCTTTTTGCATGAATGTCAATGGATTTCTTCTTCCATCTGTAGCAGCTCCATCCTCTCCCACCATCTCCATCTGACAAAGCTGAAACTTCAGCATTCTCTGTGTTCAAACCTTGCAATGGCCACTGTGAACAGCATTTTCTTCTGAATTTTGCATGGTGAACCAGTTTTGCTGTCAGAGATCATCAGTCTTGCTCCTGGTGTACCAAACAGGCTGATTCCAGTGTTGTTTCTTTTCCTGCACCCTGGTCTCCCCAGCCTGTAAGAATTAAATACGATGTTTCCCAGTAGATGAGCGCTTTTCTCAGTGTCAGTGCTCTATATCATCAAGATCAAGCCTCACTGCTCATCCGGGGCTTATTTGCCTTTAAACACAAAGGTGAAAACTGTTATGGAGCATCTGGCACAGATTTAATGCTTCAATGTACATAGCTGAACTGATACATAATAACAAAAAGAATCACATTGTCCTGTGTAATATTAAAATTTACACAAGGATGTAAAGTTGCCACAAAGTACTAGTATCATTAATCTTGTAAAAACTGCAAGCCAATAAACTCTAATTAATAACAGCTAACAATTGTTATTAACAAGCAGAATAGGGAAGTAGCTGCCCAGTGTCTTGAATGCACAGCTGTCTAACTAACTCAGTTGTTTAATGTGTTGACATCGGTGAAATCTCAGCCTTGAAGAGCCTTGAGATACATTGCTGAGAAATATCATGTATCTGTTTGCACTGAAAACCAAATCTCTCTGGTAGGTAAAATGGAGTGGGTTGTCACAGCAAGAATTAGCAGTAGTAGTAGAAGAATTAATAGCAGTAGTAGTAGTAGCAGTTAGTAGTATCATCAAAATGAAAGCAAATAAATGTGTGTGTGGAGAAAAGTACAGGAGCCATGATATTCCCCTCCTTCTTCTCCTCTAATTTTGTCTCAGGAGTGCTAAACTTGAAAAAGTAATGTTTGCTGATTTTCTCTAAATTGATTGAGCTGTCAATTTTGTTTTAAAAACATTTTTTTTTCTCATCTTATATTCCAGTGTATCTACTAAGATAGCACTTGGCACTTCTGCAAATCATATTTAGATTACTAGCATACTTAATTTAAGATAATAATAAATGAAAATGTGGTACTTTGCAATAAATTGCACCATAATACACAAAGGCAAAAATTAACCAGACACGAGTTACACAGAGTACTAGCTCCAACATTCTTGCTTCCCTGTTTTTCATGAGCACAGAGATGTATTGTCACAAAGGATCACTAGCACAACACAGATGAGTATTTATCAAGAGGTGGCATGGCTTTTTCATGTAGTTTAGAGCAATAATGTAGATTACTTTATCTCTTCTTTCAGAAACAGTATGGGCTGTCTGCAGTTTCCCCCTATGTGTATTAAATATGCATGAATAAAATGCAGGTTTGGCTCTGCTCCCACAGAACCACAGGAGCAAATCATTAGCCAAAGAATTTGGTATGTGCGCAGTACACAGTAGTGTAGTCAGGTAGCAGCACTGTTGGACTTCATGCCACTTCAGGGAAATAGTAGCAGCTCTCTGAGTATCTCAGTCCCAAAAGGAATGGAAGTTTCATAAAGAGCCTTTTCTTATCATTCTTTACTCTCCATGCTTTTTTTTTCCCCTACAGTCTAGGGAGTTGCTTCTAAGCAACACTTTAATGTCAATGCAAACTGATAATTCTCCTTGAAGAAGCCAGCCACTGGCACTGCCACCAGCAGTTTCCTCACCCTGCCAAGCCAGGAGGAGCTTTGCATAGGCCCCTTTCTGTGAAGCAGCTGGGATTTTGCACAGTCCCACACTGCACAGTAATAAGAATGTATTTTGTTACTACAGCACACAACTGATGAGGTTTGGACATGAGAAATAAGTTATTTCAGTCACTGAAAGAGCAAATAGTCAGTAGGAGACAAAGGATGAATATGAATGATTCAAAGGATTTGTGAAGTGACCTTCTTCTCACACCCTCCATCTCTTTCCTCACATCCTTTTTCCTTACAAGTCTGCAAGTCCTGTTTGGGATAGGAGTAGGCTTTGAATGCAAACAACTTTAGCAGCAGAAGGAAGCAGCTAGCCATGCTCAGGGCACTGGTTAATGACCTTTGAGCCACCTCTCCAGCTTTTCTTCCCCAGCACCTTTCTGCACTGCACGGGGCTCTCTGCTTTCCCACCTGGTGGTGGGCACAGGGTCTACGTGGGAAGCATCCTTCTCTGCCCAGCTGTGTGAGGGGCAGGTGTGCACACCTCTGTTCTGGCTCAGCAGCTGCCTTCACAAGAGAGACAGAGCTACATAAGCTTTGTTTTCTGCCTCCTTTAGCATCCTCTTTACTGGCTGTCCCTCCTTTCCCCAATAAGAATTCACTTGTTGTTAAAATTAGGCTTGTTTCTCAATTGCCTTTTTTATGGCTTTGTGAAAGATTTATCCTGGGTTCAGATATTCTATAAAATCCCACTTCAGTTGTGGTTTATATCATCGCCATTTCTGCTGCAATATTTCAGGTCAGGTCTCAATCTTCTGTCTTTAACAAGTCTCCACTCTTTTTATATTGCCTTAGACAGACTTCATTTTATTGCAGGTGTTCTTTTTCTTAAGGCAGTGGATTGTGACACAATAGCAAAGAGGAAAACCTTTGTGAAAGTCCAATTGGTAATGCACAGCTATCATACTTTGAAGAGATTTAACTGAAAATAAGTCCTTTTCACTCCAGCTGTACTGACCTCCATCTTCTGTAAATCTTAACAAGGGTCATTTCATGCTACAGAAGTTAGGCATTATTTTAAAATGAGTTATGTGCAATATCCATTTCACAGTAGTAGAGAACAGAGGATGACTTGGGGCCAGATTCTCTGTTCAGATGCTGATGCAAGTTTGCAAATGGTTTTATCAAAGTCAGTGACCTTGCCGCATACAGGGAAAAAAAAGGAAAATAATCAAAGCAGACACTGGTAGCCCTTCTTTCCAATAGTAGAACAGTTTCTCAAATTCCTAGACCAAGCTATTGTTCAGCTAAATTGAAAGAACAGTATTGTGTGATAAAGTCACAGAGTTGTGTCAAATGCCTTAGTTGGATCTCACTGGCCCTGCTTTTACCAAACTTTAAAGTCAATGTAATTCTAGTTACTTTTGATTACCACTGTGTCTTGGTTTAGGGTAAATTTGGGAGGAAACTTCTGAAGGGGGTTCCGCTGGGAGGCAAACCCAAACAGCCCTTCCCCCCAGCCAGTCCAGGAAAAATTTCCTCAGAGAAAAAGTGGAAAAAACTATTAAACTATTTATTTAACAAACAGAATATCTACACTAAGAATGGATACTATGAGAATATA
>VZUI01047119.1:0-68239 GCA_013401135.1 Cettia cetti
CTCTGTTCAATATTTTCATTGATGACATGAATGAGGGTATTGAGTCCTTCATTAGTAAATTTGCAGATGACACTAAGCTGGGAGCATGTGTCAATTTGTTGGAAGGTAGGAAGGCTCTGCAGAGAGACCTGGAATGGTTGGATGGATGGGCAGAGTCCAATAGGATGATGTTTAGTAAGTCCAAGTGTTGAGTCCTGCATTTTGGCAGCAATAACCCCCTGCAATGTTACAGGCTGGGGATGGTGTGGTTGGACAGTGCCCAGGCAGAAAGGGACCTGGGGGCACTGGTGACAGCAGCTGAACATGAGCCAGCAGTGTGCCCTGGTGGCCAAGAAGGCCAATGCCATCCTGGCCTGGATCAGGAATGGTGTGGCCAGCAGGAGCAGGGAGGTCATTCTTCCCCTGCACTGGGCACTGGTGAGGGCACACCCTGAGTGCTGTGCCCAGCTCTGGGCCCTCAGTTTGGGAAGGACCTTGAGACGCTTGAGCGCGTCCAGAGGAGGCAACGAGGCTGGAGAGGGGCTTGGAACACAAACCCTGTCAGGAATGGCTGAGGGAGCTGGGGGTGTTTAGCCTGGAGAAAAGGAGACTCAGACATGACCTTATCACTCTGATGTGGTTTCAGTGTTTGCTATCTTCGTTTCAAAAAACAAAAATCTCCTTTTCCTTAGGAGCGCAGAGCTTCATATCACTTTTAACTAGAACCTTACATCCCTCCCAAACAGCATCTATATGTTACAGGAAAAATAGTTCATTCTCCGTAGTTTACTAGAGATATCCAGCCAAATTAGGCCACTCCTCCTTTTTTGCCCCAAACAGTATTTTCACTGTCTCTTCACTGACTTTAGTTTCATGCTGTGTCTTTACGATTCAATCACTTTGTCCTCACTCCGGGAAGGGCCAGTGCTCTGGGAGTTCCATCTGCTGGCAGGAAAGAGTTCAAGTTTGCCCAGGCCTGCGGTGGTCGCGTGATGCCTTCCGGCGGGAGCGCAAAGGTCTCAAAGCCATGCCGGCGGGGGAAGGCTCGGAAACAGCAGCCAGGCTCTCAGTAGTTACCTAGACTGACGGATGCCTTTCCCCTGCCACTCCTCACTCTCAGTCTGGGATGGCTCAACTTGGGGGTGCCCCCAGGGGCCCGGGAGGGGGGGAGGGAGCATCTCCTCCCAGCCCTGGCTGGGGAGCAAGCAGCTGCCAGGTCTTTCCCTCCTCTCTCCGCCGCCGGCAGCCGAGGGAAAAGGAATTCAGCTGCCCGCGGAGCAGCGGCTCACGGAGGCCCGGCTGGCCTAGCTGGCCTGCCCCGGCTGCCGCATGGCGTTACCTGTGGCTCACCGGGAGAAAAGAGGGCGGCTCGAACACAGTCTTAGCTTTATTATGGGTATTACCAAAAGTCGCGTTCTGTTTTTCTCAGTGGTCAAACCACATGCCAATAGCCAAGAACTGGCTCCTCATAGGTCTTTGTCCTTTCTAAAGAAATTCAAAGATCCTGACAGGGAACTATTCTGTAACTTTTCAATTGAAAACCAAACTGTATTAACCCATAACACACTCTGTACGATTTCCTGAGAAGTGGTTGTAGCCGGCTGGGGGTTGGTCTCCTTCTCCAGGCACCAACTGGCAGAGTGAGAGGACAGAGTCTTAAGCTGCACCAAGGGAAATACAGGTTGGATATTAGGAAAAAGCTTTTTACAGAAAGGCTGATAAAGTACTGGAATGGTCTGCCCAGGGAGGTGGGGGAGTCACCATCCCTGGATGTGTTTAAGGAAAGGCTGGATGTGGCACTTGGTGCCATGGTTTAGTTGAAGTGTCAGGGCTGGGTTGGACTCAATGATCTTGGAGGTCTCTTCCAACCTAGTGATCCTGTGAAAGGCTCAGTAGAGGATGGGGAAAATACAGCTGTATCCTTGCCTTGTCTGTAAACTCTCCCCTAGAACTTGTAGAGGCTTAGGGGATAGCAGGCGTGACCTCTTGAGGCACTGCAAGTTGTGCCATTCAGAATAGACCTGAGCATAACTATGACTTGGAGAGTCATAAAGTCTTGCCATCTGAAATGCTGCGGATCTCCTGTCTTACGTGTTCAGTGGCAGTGGTGAAAGTGGTACAGCATGAATCAGAGCATATATTCACCAGAATGAGGTGTTGGTACTGGAGCACACCCAGCAGTTTGAAGAAAAAGAAGCTGCTTTTGTAATATACTGATAAAAAGTATAACATTTTTAGTATACCAATGCTTCTAATATAGTGATGAGAATTCTGCAGATACCATTCCTGACCTCTGTAAGAGTAAATATCAGAGACTGTATCAGAGTCTGGTTTGGCTTTTAATGCTGTGAGAACAACAGTAACCCTGTTTGCAGGTGTGGTCTGGAGAACTGCTTCTCAAAAATACTCAGTTTGTGCTGGGTTTCACTGTGTGCCAAAACAGCAGTTAGTCTGATACTTGATGTGGTGAGGGTATACTATGACCAAAAAAAGAAACGTGTTTTAGCTCGGGTTTGGGGAGACATGCTTTAAGGTGTCATCTCCTGAGGAAGCCTGTTCAGGTTCTGCGCTGAAGGTGTCTCTGCTAGTAAGCTTTCGTGAACATCTATGAACAGTTGTTCTGGGTGGGGTAAGCTTTCATCTGGCAAGGCTGCAAGCTTAAAAAGCCTCATTGGATCCATCTTGTTTCAAAACTGTTTGCTACTGCCCCAGATTGTAGGAGTGAATGTCAGCTGCATTCCTTGTTGATCAGGTCTGGCTCCATAGTGCAAAAAAACCCCAGTGGTGCTGTTGGTGAAGCTAAGCAAAGCTTTTGGGACAGTGTAACTGTGGTGACGTGGTATTGCCTTCCTGTTGATAAGCCTAATGAACCTCACTTATCTTACAATCTTTCATGTGGATTATTTTTTTGTTTGTTAATTTTTTATTTATTGTATCCAGTATGGCTGACGGGCTAACACTTTCAGGCTATTTTGTTGCTGCTTTGAAGCGCTGGTACAGTGTTACCAGTCCTTTGCTGTTTTCTAGGTATTTCACAATCTGTTTTGAAGACAAACGTTGGCAAACTTGAAGCTGTATTAGTTCTTGAATAGAAGCTGCCCAAGCACACTTGTGATTTGTATTACCAAGATCTACTAAGTTAAAATAGTGATCAATGGGTTTTTAATGTTCTTCCTTATTGCTAGTAGACTAGAAGGTATATCAGCCTCATTATGCAAGACAAAACTTTCTGATTCTTTCAAAACACAAAATAGAAGCATTTGTTGACCAATTTTCTATATTTCTATATTTATTTATTTATTTATATATGCCCTGCACGTTGTTGCTGAGTTTTTCCCATTCTTAACATATCTAAAAAATGCTTAATATTTCTGCCCCTGACAGCTGTGTTTTTTCATTGATGCTTGTAACTTTTCTTTCCAGATTTTTACTGTTACTTCAAGTTTGTACTACTTATACCCATTTTTCCTTCAGATTTTATCTTGATTGTGTCTGTTTTGTTTGTTTAAAAATTATTTTTAATTGCTGCCATACTTTTGCTGTATTTCTTTACTACTGTAACTTCCAAATAAAATTGCTTTTTAGAATAATGGCTTCTGGTCCATGTGATACCCATTCAGAGGATTTTAAAAAAAGACTTGAAAATGGGCCCTTTTAAAATGCCATGTATTATGTGTGTATAGTGATACATACTGTTGTGGATGGGCCTAAATAAACTTAGATTATTTTACTTGTTGGCTGTTGTCTTTCTGACCATTTTTCAATGTAATTGGGATGTAAGTGGTTTCTTAGGAACTTGTGATTACTTGCAGTTTCTTTGTTAATCTGTCATAATGAGTTTCTAATGGGACAACTGTACCAAAGAATTTCCTGTTTATATAGACCAGAGGGAATCCGATGTCCAAGCTGGTACTTCTGTCGTGCTCTTTTGGGAGAGAGAGGGTTCTAAAGTGGATGCTGTTATTTTTGTGGCTCGAGAGAAATCCTAGATGTCTGTCCCTGTTAGGAAGTACTCAGGATTGTTTTCTTGTGCTAGTGAAAAATTTGGATACAGTCAAAAGATAGTTGTGAGATGTGGGACTGGGGCCGCTGCTGGGGCAAAGGCAGCACCCACAAGGGAGCACAGGTTTCCTCTTCCCTCCGAGCAGTGAGGCTTTGCTTAGCAAGTTCACAATGTAGCGAGCCTGTTGAGGAGGGTGTTGAGTTACACTGTGGCAAAAACGCCTTTTTTAGAAGTTGCAAACTTATATCTGTGCAGATGAACAGCTGCATAGCTGGCCTTTAAGAGAGGGAGTTTGGTCTTGAATACTCCTTTTTGTTCTTTATATTTGACAGAGGCTTGTGGTGTGTTTGATTATTATCTCTTTATTTGTTTAAATGAAACAATTTTGTTAACTATTCTGAAGCATGCATATAAATTATTTTAGAAGATTGTTTAGCAAAGGGACACTATGAATACACCCTTTTTTACTTCCAGTGGTTTCTTTAAGTGACTTGGCTGACTTGAATTTTGGCTTTAGCTACATCCTGATGTCATCTTACACTTGCAGAGAATTTGAATCTTGATGACCTTTGTCTGTTGCAAGTGCCTTACCTTTTGGAGACCACAGGGACATTTTTTTGTGCAGATTAAATAAGAAAAAAGCTTTGGACAGGTTGTTCCCAATGATGCTCTGTGTGTTCCTACAATGTGGAATATGAAAATGTATATGGAAATTACATGACACTGAATTTTTTAGCATTGTCTATACCTTTTGCACTCCCTTGAGTAATTCCTTCCAACTTAGAACAGAAAGCAAACCAGGTCCCAGTTTCTTCTGGTTTTGTTCTGAATGTATTTCTGAAAGCAGAAATGAATTGAGTGATTGTAAAACAAAGTTATGTATATATGTGTTTTCCACAGCCACTGGAGAAAAAAATTGGGGAAAATTGGAGAGGTGCTTCCTGTGTTTGTTTTTGGGGGGTTTTTTGTTTTGTTTTGTTGGTTTTTATTTTGTTTGTTTGTTTGTTTGTTTTGGGGTTTTTTTGTTGAAAAATTAAAATAAAATGCATAGACATCACTGTTATGTGTAAAACACTGTGCTGTGAAGATTGTTCTGGAGGTTTCTCAACACTTCTGTGTTGCCCTGCCTCAGAGCAAGGCCTGTCCTGAGGAGCATTGAGGTGTTAGTGGTGATACACCTGGCAAAGGTGCTGTCTGGCACCTACGGGGTTGCAGGCAATGGAAGCAGCAGCTTTCTCACCTTATTACCATCAAACTTGCCAAAATCTATATTGAAAATACAGCTTTGAGAAAAAGCAGCCTTTTGATATTTACTGTAGTGAGTTGGGCTGATTTCCTTTTGGATAATGTCACTTAAACTCTATTTAATTGGGGTTTTTTTAGAAAAACCTTGGGTTTCTGCTAGAATTTTAGTGAGCCTGTCAGAATACTTTACTTTAATCCTGAACATGCTGATTTGCAACCTCAGTCAGCTTCAAGACTTAGTAGCACTTTTGAAAAGCTGAAAATTATTTACAGTTTACCTAGTTAATTCAATGAATCATAAGTTTGATCACAAATTAAAGAATTTTCTGGGATTTACATTAGAGAAGGATAGCTTTTCCCTGTTTAGGAACAGAAAGTAGCAAGGGCAAGATAGTCTTTCCTTTAAAATGAAAAATTGAGAAACAATTAGCTTCCTTGTTTATATGTAGTCCTACCTTTGTTTAAGTGGCTTTGTGCACAGAATGCCCTTTTGATAAACAAATATATATATATATATCATATTTAAGATTATCTGATTAATGTTTAAGCAATTTGAAATGCCAGTGTTACTTCTTATTTTGTTCTTGGTTCCATTCATGTATGAGGTTTTTCATCAATTTGATTATATTTACTTTTACATGTAAAATGTATATAAATTCATGCTTGGCGTGTACTTTTTTATTTTATGTTAAATTGAATTATACAAATTAGTCATTTATTTGCAAAGATTTCCCCATGTTAGGTAGTAAAAGAGCCCTGCCTGATATCAGCTTTATCAGCTTACTGTATCTGCTTTTGCTGTATTAATATAGTATTAATATACTGTATCATGCTAAGGATAAAACCACACATGGCAAGTGCTGATCGAATGAGTGTCTTACTGCCTTTTTGTACCTGTAATCTTGGTTGTTTGGTTTTTTTTCTGTTGAAGGTGCTTTTTATTGTCAGCAGTAATTTGTAGTAGGAAAGTGAGCACACATAAAGTCTGTCTTGATTACTCGAGGATGCTCTATCAGCATGTAAACTTTTTCCCCTTCATGGGGTGAAGGGTTATCATTGCTTTTCTTAATTCAGTGTTATTACTTTTATTCTACTCAGTTTTGCCACTTCACTTAACTAAAATTAGAAAGCAGTGAAAACTTCCCCTAGATCCTACTAATGCAGAAGATTAAACGTCAGCTGATGACAAACATAGCCTGTGAGTTCACAGGGATAGATATGGTCAGGTTTGCTTTCTTCTAGGGCAGTGCAGTCTTCCACTCTGAAGAACTCAGAACTGTATAGAGGTGATAGTCAGAAGCAGAGGAATAAAAGAAAAGCATAGAAATGAATAAACCTATTTGTTATGTAAACAGGTCCCCTACAAAGTTTTATTGATGTCTTTTTGTTTTGCCAGATTATTTTGGTTAAGAAAGTGCATTAGGGGATATCAGGAGGTTAAGTATTTTAAATTGAAAAGCTGCTTTGGCTCAAGAACTTGATTAGTCACCCATATGCTAGAAGCAGGTTATGTTTACTCATGGAAAAAAAAACAACCCTATTTGAAATGCAATTGGCTACTGTTTAATTTGACTGGGACAAAAATACATATCCTGTATGATATTGCTTTCTCCTTCTCAAATGTAATGTCTACACATTGTGTGAGCATGAAAACGAATCTCTATCTGCCAGAGTTGTAGCAATAAATGCTTAATGAAAGCATAGCGGTATCATGGCACTATATTTTATCGTATGCCAATTTTGTTTACTCCTGAACCTCGTTTCTTTTCCATATGTGTCAGGAGGTAGATGTGGTGGGTTGTATGTCTCTGTCCCACTGAGCATGGGTGCATCAGCCATAGGGCCTGTTCAGCCTTGAGAAGAGCCAACTGAGAGGGGACCTCGTCAGTGTCTATGACTATCTGAAGGGAGCGTGTCAGAGGACGTTTCCAGGCTCTTCTTGGTGGTGCCAAGCAATAGTACAAAAGGCAATGGGCACAAACTGATGCACAGGAAATTCCACCTGAGTATGAGGAAGAACTTCTTTACTGTGCCCTGGAACAGATTGTCCAGAGAGGCTGTGGAATCTCCCTCACTGGAGATACTTGAGAACTATCTGGACACAATCCTGTGCCATGTGCTCTTAGGGTTACCCTCCTTGAGCAGGGGGGTTAGGCTGGATGGCCCACTGTGGTCTCTTCCCACCTGACCCATTCTGTGATTCTCTCATCTGTTGAAATTGCCTCAGAAAGCAAGCTGTGAAGGCAGAGGCCAGAAAAAAGCTAAAGCTGTTTGTGAAACAAATGAGCCTGAAATTCAGTTCTGGGTGTGACTCCCAAATTCACTGATTTTTGATAGGTTTCAACAACATGTAGCTAAAATGAGAATCTGTCATATGTCATTTATACATACTTACCTGCCTGAGCCTTCAGAGGTCAAGACAGCTCGTGAATTTGCACATCACACCAGCTATAATACCAAAGTGTCAGTCAAATCTTCATTTCTCCATTTTGCCTGGTAAACTCATGTTCTTTCACTTGACATTTAAGAGCTGCCAAAGAAACCTGAAAGTACATTTGTAAGCAAGTTCCACAAAAATTACTAGTGTTCATTTTAAATTGAAAGAAATCAAAGGAAAAGCAGAAGTTGCTTCCCAGGCACTTCATACCACAAGTTTAGGAAAAAGCCTCATTTGTGAGAACTTTAGACATAGATTGCTTCGTAGAGTTCAGTCTCTTCACCAACTTTGTCAATATGTTGAGCCAGGAGGAAAAAAGGCCATTCAGGAAAATATATCTGCACCAGCATCAGTAACTTAGTCTTTCAAGGCTTTTTTGGTTTGATCTCTTCCAAAATATTTTTTTCCATGACATCTCATTTTCCAAGGATTATTTAAGGAGTTTAGGCAGATATCTTTGGCAGGTTGTCTTGAGATTTTTCTTCAAATTGCAGCAGATGAGTACCATTAAAGTTTAATGCAACACATTTAGTATGGTGGTTTTAATAGATAACTTCTGGCGTGGGAATTTCAAGTGTTCCTTAAAATAGATTTTCACAAAGCTGAAAGTGAAAACAAATATTTATTTGAAAGCACATTTGCATTTAATACTAGGTAACCTGGAATAGCTGGGATTATTTCAGCACCAACAGGAAAGCAGGCATTAGACTGGGTTGTTTTGTCCATAAAATGTCCGCTAGAATGAGTCTTGATCCATTTCTGGGATTGGTAACACTAAGGCTAGCATCTTGCTTAGAGTAAATAATGTTGCAGCAGCCGACTCTCCTCCTTGTTTATCTTGGCAGGAGGTTAGAGGGCAAGAATAATTCTATGTCTACTTGAAGCACTCTGAAACTACTCAAATATATGTATCCTATTGAAGTCCTGATTAAGATCTATGATTAAGTGTTCATTAGGATTTAAATAGTGGGAAGTCCCTTTGAGATCAATTTTTTAACAAGTAGATTATATCATTCTCTAGATAGATTTTAGTATTTTTCATGAATTGTGTCCATAATTAAACTTCCAGATTTAACTATAAGTTACAAACTAGCAAAGCTTAAGGGCATGTAATTAACTCAGTAATTCAGTGTAGCAAAGAAAACAAGGCAGAATTGTAGGATGAAATTACATTTACACTCTTACTGCATATTTGAGCTGAACATTTACTGATTTCATGTAGCTCATGGTTTTATCTTGGAGTTGAAAGAAAATGTTAAGTGAACTTTTGTTGAAATATACTCATATCTCAGAAAACTTAGACAAGTTGTTTACATGAAGTGGAAATAATAGCTAGAGAAGTTTGAGTTCTGGAATGATTTGTCTATTTTTGTCAATGTTTGACAGTTCTGCAAGATTTGAATTAAGTAGCGGTGGTTAATGGGTGCTCAGTTTCAATAGCCTCTGCATGCCTTCCCCATGAGACTTGAATGGACATGAAACATTGCATCATCCTCAAGTAGTGTTTTTTCCTTAGGAGAAAATGTCTTTCTCACCTGCTTTTGCAGGTGTCTAAAATGATTCTCATTTTCTTCACTTAAAAGGGGAGTGTTCCCAAGAAATCTTCTCTGGAGTGTATGGCTCTTCCAAGTCTCTTCTCTGGATTTCCAAGAAATCTTCTCTTTTTCTGTAACTTGCAGAAGCTATGAGATACTCTTGAAATGCTTTGGTAGTTTGAATTATTGGATATGATAATAATAATTTTAGCTTTTTTATGGGCCAGTTCTTCAGGATTTTAAAATGGTAAGCCATTCTTACCAAAAAATAACACACAAGTGTATCATACACATAATATTTACAAGTAAGTTAAACTAAATAGCACTAGTGTAGCAAAAGGGTAATATTACTAGTTTAGCAAGGATATGTGCATTGTAAACCATACCATTTTTACTAGAAAGCATGCTTTAATAAAGTAAAATATTCAATCCTAAAACCAGATTTTTTCAGTAGTCAAGGTATCCAGTATTATTGCAGCTCACTGAAAAATAGAAGCTGTGACTTGTGGGTTGGCTAAATGAACATTTACATTCATAATTGAGCAACAGTTGTCATCTATAATACTAAATTAATGCCTGAAGTTCTGTTGCAACACCAGAACTCTTCTGTTTCTTAACATAAACGTGAACATCAACAGCAGCCTCTCCACCCTATATGTACTGTATTAAAGAGTACTTGGCAAATGTAAAATACCTGCTTTTATAGTGATTGCTTGAATAGTAAATAAGTGTAGTAATCACTAATATTTCATAACCTCATTTGTTGGTCATTCTTATTACCCTTCATCCTGAAAGTGTTCAGAATATTCAGTGATTCTTAGGACATAGTCATTAGGAATATTAGAACATTAAGATGTTGTACTTTGAATGAAAACATTGAATTAATGGCTGAGTAATAAATTCAGGTGCAAAAAATATTCTTCCTTTAAACTCCCAGATTACTTTGACTCTCTAGCTTGAAAGTTAGATAAAGCTCATGTTTCATTTCATACACCTTACTGCCACTTCACTTGTTGGTGCTTCATTGTTAAGTAATATGCAGCATAAATATGTAAGTTATTGGAAGTGGAGAGTGTTGCTCAAACTTGGTTTGGTTCTTTTGATCA
This sequence comes from Cettia cetti, assembly GCA_013401135.1. NCBI lineage: Eukaryota > Metazoa > Chordata > Aves > Passeriformes > Sylviidae > Cettia > Cettia cetti. The sequence goes on from VZUI01047119.1 coordinate 10,306, forward strand.
AATTTCTTTTTAGAACTTCTCAATTAGGGGTTTATTGACAGAATAAAACCTCTAAGAATTGCAATATGTAAATTTACTCTTTTTCCCAGTGTCAGTGAAGATGAACAGAAGATGTGATTAGTGAACTGTAATGTGCTCTCTCCTAAAAAAACCTTTTCTCATGATGGCAAAAATCATTGCAGAGTGAGACGAGCATTGAAACTGTGGGGATTATCTCGTGGTGCTGTGTTCACTGGACGGTCAGCACGAGGACTTGGGTAGGAGCAGGAATTGTTGAGTTCCTACTGTGAGCTGCTCTGTGGTGCCATTATTTCAGAGGGCTCATGGTTAACCACCTTTTCATGACAACTGATGAATTTAATTCTTTTCAGCCTCTGTTCCTGTCTCAGTTTCAGTTGAAACTGCTCTGCAGGGTAGGGAGGGAGGACAGTGAGGTAGACAGAGCAAGTAATGTGATTTCTATAGGAAGGCTGTACAAGGCCAGGTTGGATGGGACACTCAGCAACCTGATGTTCCTGCCCATGACAGGGATTTGGAACTATATCCCTTCCAACTAGGGACCAGCTAGGTCACTTCCAACCCAAAAATATTTCATGATTCTAAAAAAAACCTTAAAAACAAGAAACTAGGCTTAAGTGTGTTGTAAATTAAAAAGTATGAGTGGTTGAAGCAGTTGCTAATTTAAAAATAGATCTTTCAAAAAGTGTCAGTTTGAAATAAGAAGCGTGAGCACAGGCTTTGTAATGGGTGAAAATTCTGAGTGAAACTAAAATTTCTCTGATAGTGGAATTAGGACATGAAAATTAATTTCAGAAAAATGCTGCTTCTCTGAACACAAATCCCATTTTAATATAATCAAAGCAATTCTGCTTTAATCAGATAAAGATAAGAGTATTTTTCCTCTTTTTTTCTTATTTTATTTCATTTTAAATTCTAATTGCCTTTCTGATCTGGTTTAGGTTCAGTTTAGCACAATGTGTCAGCTTAGCTGTAAGGGTGTGTGGGTATGTGATGGCAGAGGGAACAGGCAACCCAAGGCAAAGAAAATGGGAACCACTTTTAACCAGTTCTGCTGCTTTAGTTTGATTCTCAGGTACATTAGCAAAGATGTTCATGTCCTGCTAAATCCTCTTGAACCCACTGGAACCACTTCACTTGAAAAGTAGAAAGAGGGGATGAACTGTTCTCCAGACCCACTGTGTGAAGTCTTGCTGTTTCCACTGTTCACATGGCAATTCAGAATGGCTGTTTGACTTGGTTTATCCCTTTAATTTGTTCTTTTGTGTTCAAGAGTAAACAAAAAAAATAGCAGAGATGAAATACGTTTGTTCTCCTAATAGTTGCAAAATAATTTGTGGAAGAGATCAGAATACTAATCTAATCAGTAAAAGGGTTTGTTTTAATCTCTCTGTGGAGAATGGAGATAAATTTTACCAAAACTTAGTAGAAGAAATGTAATGTCTAAACTTTAGGTAGTGTTACCTCATTAGATATTAATGTTAATGAAAATCAGTAAAAATTGCAGCCCCATGTAAGGTGTATAATGTATGGCTCTGCTTCATCTGCATGGGACAGTAGTCTCACAGACTAATTGCTTCTTTCTCTACAAGATTCCTGATTTTTTCAAAATAATTACAGGCTTGTTTTTCCTGTCTTTTGGGGAAGAGTGCTGCCTGCTGAATTCTTTGTGTGGTTACTCGCTGAGGAACCAAGCACTTCTGATGTTTCTTTTAAAACTATCTCTTTTTAAGGCTACAGACTAAATTATAATCCCCTTTCACCTATGTTTGTAACACATGGCAGTATCAAGAGCCAGCTGTATCACCTGCCACTTGCACTGGAATACAAAGTCGTGGCAAATGCAGTTAAAAGTCTTAGCATGTTTAGGTGGGATCTGGTTGTCATCTTTTGAGTATTTATGGAAAAAGGTTAAAATGTTTCCAGCACAAACTAGACCTACTTAGGACTGGTCTGTGTAGGAGGCAGGTGCCGTTGATATTTGCTGGTCCTTGCAGTCCAAGTTTCAGGTCATTGTACAAATGGAAAGTGGTTCTGTTTCCTGGACTTCCTTTTTCTTATCAGAAAAGGTAACCAGACTTTGTATTCTCAACTTTGCTTTGACTTTATGACTGAGTAACCTAGTTTCTAAAATGATTCTCAAAGGAAACAAGGTTTATATGATTGCACTGGCAGCTCTCCTTCCCTTTGAGGCCCATTGGCTAGCTTATGTCAAATTTGGCAGAGTAATGAGTGCTTCCTGCGGAAATGCCTTTCTGCCAGTTGGTGAGGCTGGGGTTGAGAGAGAAACCAGTTCATGGGATGAAGGGTATCTTGTGTGTGAGCTCCCATGTTCAGCTTGCCCTAGGAGCTGGCTGGTGTGTGGGCTTTACAGATGTGTTTTGCAAGCACTTGTAAAGAGCTTTGGGGTGACCTGTCGCTTCGCTGAGTGGTAGTGGGCAGTGTGGGCTGTGAAGGGAGGGACTTGGGATACAGGCAGATGAGTGTGAAGAACTGAGATCAATCTTGGAAGGGGTGTAAGAGATGTGGAAAAGGAAGACCTGCAGCTGTGTCCACTGTTCAGATTCTGGGACAGAATTAATCGTGAGAATTTATCTTTCTGAGTAATGCAGCATCAGTGGAACTCTAGTTATTTACATCTTGCATGTACTTTGCTTTTGCTTTTTCCTTTGCAATAACTTGCTGAGGTCTAGAAGGGCAGTCTGTTCAGGGGCTATTGCTTTAAGTTTATCATGCTCTGATGACAAGCTTTCCTTTTGTGGTTGAGGTGTCAGTCTTTAACAACAGAGGCACTTCTGACACTTGATAAATACTGCTTTTAGAAGTGAACAGTCCAGCAGAAAGGGAAAAACATTTAGATAAAATTTCTTTTATAACATTTGTTTCTTGGCTTTCTGTCTTTAGGTACCTGTTGTGACAGTAGGAAGTGCCTTTCCTGTGGAAGGTGCTGAGAGTGATAGGATCTATCCAATGTCTGCCTGTAGTTCTGTTAAGAAGAAAAAGGGGACATAGAATGCATGTAGATTCGTGTTTTTCAGCAATAGAATCAATTGCATTTTGTTTTATTAGACTTATGATAGGTATTACAATTTTGGAGACCACAGTGAGTTTTTAATAAAATATTTTTGGTTGTTATGAATGTGCAATCTCTGATAATACCTGATAAGTGTATTTGAGCTCTCCTGATTCTTGCCATGTATGGCACAATAAACTGCCCAAATTTGGTCAAATATTTTTAGCCACTTAGTCATATGTCTTTTAATGTGCTGCATATGTAAGCTTTTGATTCACTTAGCAACAGCGTTTTTATGAATATGTCTTGCCAGGTTTTCTCACGTGTACTTAAAAAATAGGCAAGGATTGTCCTGTGTTGGGTTGTGTTACAACCAGATAGTTGGGGTTTTTTTTTTATTTGGTGGGGGTTTTTTTGTTGTTGTTGTGGTTGTTTTGGGGTTTTTTTTGTTAATAGTGCAAATCAGTTTTAAGATAACCTTCCACAGATGATGAATTTTAGGGAATTTTAAAATAAGCATGCAGCATATTGAAATTTAATATTAAAATACCTATATTTGAAAAATGTTTCTGATATAAATTTATTTTCCCGTACAATTACCTGGTGAATATTATTATAGATATAGAATAGCAATGGTTGGATAAATTGAAAATCCAGAAAAATGGATATATGGCTATATATAGTTGATTTTTTATTAAGTGTAAACATCTGAGTTTCTTGAATATGTTTTCCTCCTAAACTGATTAATCATGTGTTGCATTTGATTTTTTTCATTAAGTTACAAAATGTCTTACAAAAAGAGGTGATTCTTTTCTTTCAGAGCTTGTTGTAAATGTATAATCATACACTTTTGATAAATGGGAGAAATTGAAGACAAATATGCTTGACAAACTTGTAGTCTTTGTTGTTGGAGTATGCTGAGAAATTATTTTATTAAAAGAACTGCTGATTTTAGGGATGGGTATGACCAAAAAAGTTTTCAAGTCAGTTTTCAGGAGTACCGGAAAAAGTAGGGAGGACTTCATTCAAGAATCCGGTTTTGTTTTTAACTGAAAAACAAATAATGCAAGCACTGTATTGCAGTCTAGTTGCTGTCTAGCTGTACCTAACTAAAGCAAATGGAGTTTAAGAAGGATAATTTTTGGCTGGTTTTGTTTGGCTGGTTGCACTGGGCAGCAACATTCTCCTCATGGTGCAGCTGTTGCCTCAGCATTGCAGAATGGAGGAAAGCTTCAGGATTCATCTTGGAACATGCAATTGCTTAAATAGGAATATCTGAGTTGTTTTCTTTCCATAGTAAAACATTTTGTAATTTTGGGGTTTTTTTCAAAAGTATTCTGAAAAGTAAAATTTATACCTTATTGCATTTCATTAGAGGCATAATTCCCTATTAGGATTTAGGAGCCCAAGAGTAGAGGTTCTCATTTCAGCCTTATGGCTATGTAGTATTGTTGATTTATTAAGCTAAAAAATTAATACCAGTCTTGTGGGGTCTAGCTGCTTGGAGTTCTTACTGCCCTGAAATGCAGAGGGACTTTTCTCTCAGTTGCTCTGCCCTTTTAAGGGCAGCAGGATAGAAGTTGGCAAGAAAACTTACCGAGCACCCTGTGAGAAAAATACTCGAACACAGAGAAGAAAGACAAAATAGGAGTCAGTCAAGATGGAGGTCTGGAGAATGGCAGTAGTTCTGCATCTGAGCAATGCTGTTTAAGAGATGTGGGCAGATGATAATATTTTTGCAATTGCCAAAATGATACTCGAATAAGTTTATAAACAGGAGTGATTAATAGACTGTTAAAAGATTTATGGTGGTATAGAATATACTGCAGTAGAAAACAGTAGGGAGATGTTGAAATACTATGTAGCATCCCCTTCATACTCTGTAGTCTGATCTACATTACAGTTAAAATCATGTTATGGTATTGTTTTCAAAGTGCTTCCCTAGCCCTCAGTCACAATTCTGCTTCATGGTGTAGGTGTTTATTCAATTTTAGTATCCACTCAAGTTGCTGAGCTGGACATGGGACAAAGTGAGGACCTGAGGAACCACTTTGTATTGGAGAATAAGATTTCAGTGAGGATTGTAAACAGCTTCTCAGAATGCTTTTACCTGCAAAAACAGTTTTTTTGGCTTTTTTAACTGTTTAAACTCATTTATTTTAAAAGTTTCATAAATCTGGAGCACTTGCTGTTGCTCTCTAATTCCTGTCTTGCTGTCAGACCCCAACAAAGAGACCATACTTCCTCTTCAGAACTGAAAATACTTGCCTTTTCTCCTGAAGGTTTTGCTTAAAGATGCACATAATTGTAGAACAGCTTTGATATGAACTTACTTCTTAACTCTTTCTTTCTTTGTAGGCTTGTATAGATGATAACGTAGATATGGTGAAATTTCTGGTGGAAAATGGAGCAAATATTAATCAACCAGATAATGAAGGCTGGATACCTCTACATGCAGCTGCTTCCTGTGGATATCTTGATATAGCAGAGTAAGACTTTTTCCTCTATTTTTAAAATATATGTATTTTGCTAATACATCGCTAGAGAGACAATGGAAACAGATGGTATTCATAAATTGTGTTCTTAGTTGCCTCTGGGATGTGTAGTGAGGAAGAATGCTTTTATATTGTGTGTTGATTGTGAAGTGTGCTGTGTCTATAACTTTGTGTGTTGCATTTTCTCTTTCTAGTGTTTTTACATTGCATATTAGGTAGGTAGATACATAAACATAGGACTGCCTATGACTGTCAGATTATTTCTTTATATTATTTTTTTCTGTAGAAAGGTTTTTATGGGAGAAGGCACAGGAACAATGTTCCAAATTACATTTAGTAGTCTGAAACATTGTCCTGGGATAAGTCTATGTATAGGAGATAAGTTTTACAGTTGTATTTGCAGTCTTGAAATGTTTGTTTTTCAGCTATGGTATAGAACAGTTGACTAGTTCTTTTGGCTATGGAACAAAAGCCTACAGTAGAAGTTAGGTGCCTGTTTTCAGTATCAGTTAAAGCTTACTCACTGAATTCCAGGAGTGGTTTTGTTATTTTTGAAGTCTGTTGAGGGCCACTGAAGGTGTGCTAAGATAAAAATTTTTGAGAGGTTGTCTGTATGAACCTGAAATGATTTTTTTTGAGAAAATGTGTGGCATATATTGTTCAGCACACTGTTGTTGCACTTAAGCAGGTAGGTAATAAAAGTCTTTTTAAAAACCCTTTGGATAAACACTAAATTCATCAATGTTACCAAACTCATCATGACATCTGATCCAGTGTAAGATTTGGATAAACTAGAAAGTAGTATTTTATCATGTAATTATGTACTAATTACAGAGGTGAAGAATGAAAATTATGAGTGTGTTCTGCGAGTTTAAGAGTTTTACTTACTGCAGTCTGAAGAGGAGTGAAAAATTCTGGGGACTCTAGTACATAATCTTCCCTGGATTTTTTTTTTTCTTTTGATTTGTTTACAGAGTGATGTGCTTTGTATATCCTTGATATCCCTGGGGCACTGTGTGACCACTAGCTTGATAATCTTGCCTTTCTACGCTATGCAGATGTTAGATGCTGTTATCCCCTTGCATGAGTACTGGAAGCGTTTACTTCTTGGCTATACTATGACAGGAATTTCCCTGCAAAGTGAGATAATATAAGCCTTTCTTCAGTTTAGTGGAAGTAAAACACCTGCCTTTATTCCACAATAGGAAAAAGCTTAGTTAAGTGATCTTGATTTGGCATTGCAGCCAAACATAGGCACTTGTTCAGGAAAGAGAGCCGTGTCCCTTGTCCACTGAACAGTTTTTTTACTGTTGACTTGGATATCTGAGATCTATCTAGTTCTTATTCTCTCAGATTGGAGCAGAACCTCTGCATATTTTCTGTAGATAGCCTTTAGAGAAATGGGTTTATTTGGGATGTGAGACATCTAAGTTGTTGGAAGAGCAATGTTTCTAAGGTGCATGGAGTTTTGAAGATAAGCTGTTGAAACAAATTTCCATATACAGCTGAGAAAGGTAACCTGGCATGAGCGGAGCAATATTTATATCTGATGAGGCCCATAGAGCTTAGATCTTCCTCAGACTGCTTCTCCAGGATCTCAGCTTCAAATAATTTACAGAAATGAATTCTAAAAACCACAATTTGTAGCTGAAGCAAAACTGGGGGAAGGTGAAAGGATGGTACAATAAACTAACAGAGATTAGAAATTTTATTTTCGTTTAATCCACAGCTGGATCCAGCATCTGCTTTAGTGAGATGCATTCCTGGGAAGCATGAGAATGTGTGTTTTGTGCATGCCTGGGACTGAATCTGATATATTTTACTTTTAGCACCTATTTTTGTGCAAGAGAGAGACAGGGAATAAGCGGTGTTTTCTAAGTCTGTTAATAAAGGGGAGAGTCTGACTTGTGCTTCTCTTTCTCATCCTCCTGTGGAACTGCCTGTTGCAGAGCTTTGTAGTGCTTCTCAAATGAGGGACTTGGCAATCTTGTTTCTGCTTCTTCTGCTGTCATTATAAGTTTTCTTAGGGCTTTCTTCCTTCTTTCCAACTATTTAGTTGGAATTTACTTACTGAAATAGCACGACTCTTTTAAATTGTCTAAATATGCAAAATTACTTAATATATGAAATTTGTTTACAATTTGTAAGTTGGCAATTTTTATATTTAAATTCATAAGAAAAATGTTACATGATAGCATGCTTTGATTATTTCAGGCTTGCATGTGTCAAAATCTAAAATTATTTTTAAGAAAGCAGTGAACTAGAAGATTCTAATTCTAATCTTAGAATTATAGACTGATTTGGCAGGGACCTTTCATAGGTCATCTAGCCCAATCCCCCTGCAATGAGCAGGGACATCAACTAGATCACATTATTCAGAGCCGTGTTCAACTTGGCCTTGAACAATTCCAGGAATGGGGTATCTATGACTTCTCTGGGCAACCTGTTCTGGTCTTTCACCATAAAATCGTTTGCATTGGAAAACACTTCCAAGATGATGGAGTCCAACCTTTGACTGAACACCCCCACGGCAACTAAACCATAGCGCTGTCATGTCCAGTTGTTTCTTGAATGCTTCTGGTGATGGTGAACTCCACAGCCTCTCTGGGCAGCCTGTTCCAATGCTTAACTACCCCTCTCAGTGAGAAAATTCTTCCTGATGTCCAACCTGAACCTCCCTGGCTCAGCTTGAGGCCATTTCCTTTTGTCCTGTCCCTGTTGCCTGGGAGTAGAGGCCAAACCTCACTTGCCTACAGCCTCCTTTCAGGGAGCTGGGGAGAGGTCTCTCTTGGGCCTCCTTTTCTCTAGGCTAAACCACCACAGCTCCCTGAGCCATCATAGGACCTGTGTCCCACACCCTTCCCCAGCCTTGTTGCCCTTCTCTGGGCATTCTCCAGCCCCTCCATGTCTTGCTTGCAGTGAGGGGCCCAGAACCAGACACAGGACTCGAGGTGTGGCCTCACCAGTGCCAAGTACAAGGGGACAATCCCTGCCCTGGTCCTGCAGGCCACACCATTGCTGATCCAGGCCAGGATGCCATTGGCCCTCTTGGCCACCTGGGCACACGCTGGCTCGTGTTCAGCTGCTCTGCAGAGCTTTCCTGCCCTCCAACAGATGAACAATCCTGCTGAACTTGGTGTTATCTGCAAACTGACTGAGGGTGCCCTAGATTTTCTTGTCCAGATCATCCATAAAGATAATAAATAGGACTGGTCCCAGTACAGAGGTCTGGGGAACACCAGCCACCAGCTGGATGTAACTCTGCTCATGAACACTCTCTGGGTGTGTCTATCCAGACAGTCTTTTATCCAGTGAAGAATGCACCTGACCAGGCCATGAGGAGCTGTTTCTCCAGGAGAATGCTGAGAGATTGTCAAAAGCTTTTCTGAAGTCCTGCTAGACAACATTTACAGCCTTTCTCATCCAGTTGATGGGTCATCAGGACCATACTGGGTGTGCCTGATCCCTTGGTTGTCCGGTAGATGACACAGTGAAGAATTTCTTCTTAATATCCAATCAAAACCTTCCCTTTCAGTTAGAAGCCATTCTCCCTTTTCCTGTGGCTACATGCCCTTGCTAAAAGTTCTGTCCAGCTCTCCCATAGGCCCCTTTAGGTACAAAAAGGCTGCTATAAGGTATACATGTGTGTTCTAATGTACACATTACTCTTAAGTAGTCTCTGCTGCTACTCAGATGTGAGCGCACCCATGTGCTGGAGATCTTTGAGGAGTACAGAATATGGAGGTGGTAGGGAGCTTCTCTGGATATCTCAGGAACCAGCCATTTCAGCAATGTTTTTGCCTTAGTCCCATGCTAACTGTTAGTGGGCCGAGTGAATTTGTAGCATGGCTTCCCACTTGTTGGGATTTTATTTTGCTCTGTACTGTCTGGTCAGTGAGCTTGTCTTTGCAGGTGTTTTCCCTGTCCCTGTTAGCCTCCAGTGTGTTCACCTGTGACAACTTCTCCCAGCAGTATCTCCTGTGCCATTTCAGTTTTCTGCTCCTACAGAATAGCCATCTTCTCTTGAATATGCTTCCTGTCTCTTCTAAAACAATACATCTTCCACTTAAAGAAATGTTTGTCTTGTAGAAGGCCACTTCAAGTGAAATACAGCAAAGAACATATTTTAGTGTGTAAGAAAGTGTCAACTGCTTGTAAAGGGGGAGTTGTGTTGTCAAAGTAAAATTTCTGGCATGAAAGGCAATTGCTGCTGTTGTTTCTGAACATCTGTAAATGCTCAGTGTGTTCCAGCTTACTGGAAATCCCTTGAAGATTTTAATTTTAGAATTGTCTATTTAGACTGCTGTTCATCTAGTTTATGATCATGTAAATCACCTTACAAGAAATTGTAATATGAACATGTGTTAAATCTTCAGCACTGCCACAACAGGTGGATTTTGTATAGTATGTTCTCTTTTCTGTTCTCAATTTTTCATACACAGAAAGCTTTACCCAAATGAGCTTTTTTCTTTTTTTCACTAACGTGTTAGTATGATGTCAACATGAAATGCTTTGTAAAATTATAGTTATGTGAAAAGAAACTTGAATGCAGGAGTGGCACAATACTGTCATGAGGGAAACTCAGTGACCACAGCGGAGTCGGAGCGGGAAAAGAGAAAGTTTAATTTTTCTTTCAGTTTATATAGATTTCTAGAAAAGAGACCACATTGGAAGACTGAGGTTCAACCTCTTCACTTCCACTGCTCTGAGAAAGTGTCCATCAATTGTCCCTCCTATAAAAAGGAATGTAAACAAGATAGATATTTACAAAAACATTGCATTGTTTACATGAGAATGTGTGAGAAAATTCTAACTCTAATTTAGAAGGCTGAAAACAGGGTGACACAGTAGGACCTGAACAGAAATTTTGTTTGCAATCTTTAAGATGGTATTTAATAGGTGGGACCCTTAAATTTACCTTTGTACAGCTGTTTTATTGTGTATAATGAATTGTTTTATCTGATAAATCTCTTCTGTGGTTAAAAAGCTTGTATATTATTTCAGCATCAGGTAATAAAGGATGCAAAAAAAAAGTTAATGGGGGAGGGTAAAATAGTGCAAAGTGGCATTTAGAAATAATTTTAAAATACTTTATTTCTCTCTGCTATGTATTCCACCAGATTAAAATGAACTGAAGTAGTAGAAATTTCTTTTTTGTTCAATAATTAAAGTTTGTGTTAAAAATTATTTTCTTGTGGGCTTTGTAGGCCACAAGGCCTAGTTGTGAGTGTGTAGTTGATCTATTTTGAACCTTGTCTGCAGCTGTCCAGAGGCTACTAGTTATACTACTTAAATAGGAATGCTTTTTCATTTTCCCCAGAATGAAAGATGCATCTTCCAAGAAGTGTAAGAAAAGTGTTTTTCAAAACTAACATAAAGTCAGTGACAGTTATAGTTCTGTTGCAAAAAAAAAAAAAAAAAAAAAAAAAAAAAATCTCAAAAACCGAGGGGGTAGAGAGATGTCTGCTGAAGGAAGAATAGCATTTTCATACATTCGTGTAGTAGGTATCACAACAATTTGACAATTGTTGCTGTAGATACTAAAATTCCTCATGGATTCAAGGAGTGAGATATCCATGGAGAGTGGATACATTAAAAAATACTAATGCAGAATACATACATACAAATGGAATCTGATTGAGAAAGTCCATGAAAGTAGTTGGAAAGGTATTATGTATAAAGTAGCATGTATTTGGTCTACTTTTACTCTCCTTGGAGATCTTAGGTCTGGAGATGTTAACTAGATACTTGGACTAACTCTGTATGGTAGTTTTTGTGTTTGAGAAGCATGTTTGATACTCACAGTTTGATACCTATACAAATCCTAAGACTTAGCACAGTTTCAAAATACACCTTCTTTATTTTGGAGGTTTTAAAGGCTGAAGCAGATGATTACAATCAGAAAAAGAAAAACATCTCAAGTTCAGGGTCTCCTCAATCAATTTATTTAGCAAGAGAATAGTAGTTTGATCAACTGCTGCTGTAAAACACAGCTCACCCATTTTTCCTTTCTGCCTGAAGTTTCCTATGTTGTATATCCCCTCCTTCCCCTAATATTTAAAGCAGACTTTAAAAGGCTTGTGTGTAACCACAGGCTTGCTGCTGACGCCCATCTGTTCTTTCAGACTCCCAACACCTGAAAGTGAACCCAGCCAAACTCGTTTGCTGAAGTCTTTGCAAACCATTGTCCCAGGATCTCCCTATTTTAGTAACAGTCCATTAAGACTAAATGAGTGATCCTTGTCTGATAGACAGAGGACTTCCAAGACAATCCTGTAAACCTGTAGTTGGATATCTAGATGTTTGGTGATAGGTGGTTTTCTTGCAGCTCTAATTCGCCTTGGGGGGACTGCTGTGGGTGCTACCTGGTAGTGATTCCTGCCTGTGGTACAGGAGCAGTGCTCATCTGGCAGTAGCTAGTCAAGAGATTCAGTGGAGTTTGATAACATGATTAAAGTGAGACTAACTTGAGACTACTGCAGAAACAGGCAGATCCTCACTTCCGCCCTTGGTTTTGCCTTCTCTGCCTTCACTCGTGCATTATCTAATGATCACATAACAATGTGAGAACTGTAAGCATGAGAATAGCCTTCAGGGGCTTTGGAGGCTTTATTTTTATTCTCTTTTGGATCACTGAACTGACCTGGCCTGCCAGCAGCACTTGGCATAGATATGCAGGTAAAAAGAAATGTCTAAGCTGCTTTTCAGACATATCTGGTACCTCTGATCAGAAGCTTGGCTGAGTAGAGCTGCCTGTTAAGTGGTGGAGTCCCATGCTTCATCTCCCGCCTTATGAGCCTTAACCACTTGGTACTGTTCAATGTTCTTTCATGATACCTGAGTGTGTTGGTGCCAGAAAGTATGTTTCAAAGCAGTTGTTTTCAATCCATTTTCCCTCAAAGTTTTAATAACTTGATTATCTGAGGCTGTTTCTTACTTACTAGTGAGTTTTTAATCTAAACTCTTGTTATAACGCATTTTAATCCTAAAGAGCAAAACACTACTTAGGCAAAGTAGTGTTAAAAATAATGATGTCAGGGATGGTGCCTATCTCCTTCAGCTTGGTTCCAAGTTACAGTTTTAAATAAGTGAGTAGGAAGTGATATTACTAGTGATACATTCACAAATGGATCTTTAGAGAATAATCAGAAAATTGGATTTTTGAATGACAAGGTAAAGGTTGTGGTCTGAGGCAAACCACCTGCAAACTGATGATGCAAACTGGTATAGGGTTTGGTCTTACAGAGATGCTTTAAGGTGAAGGGATGTTTTTGTCAGGATCCAAAATGTTTATTTAAGTACTAGGAAATGTTAACCGGAGGATTAGAAGGAAAAGCAAAGCAAAGATGAAACATCATACAACCTACTCAAGAAAATGAGGACTTCAGAGGGATAAAACAACCCATGTGACAAAATAAAAACAGGGAAAGAAGGTATATTCCTAGCCAAGGAAAAACAGTTCTTCTAGAATAATGACTGACTCTTACAAGTTCATACTGGTAAAGCTGCGGTGTTTGTTTTGAGAGCTGTGAAAAGATCACTGCAGGCTTTAGAAGATTCTTTCAGTTAATTTCCATTTGCTGCCTTCTTTCTGGAAAAAGAGATTGGGGAAAAAAGGTGTCCCCTAGTGTTCTGTCTCCCAAGGCAAAAGTGTGATGCTCTGTGCAACTTAAAAATTTCTCCTTCTCCAAACTTGTATTATTTATCTGCAAGATAAAGTTAAGTTCTGTTAGATAAAATAGTGGACGGACTGGGAGAAGATCAATGAGACCAGTTGGCATTTCCTTTTATGAAGATGTGCTGTGGCAGTGTCCTGTTTCCAGCATGTTTTTGCTGTGTATATGTATGTCCTAAGAATAATTAAGTGCTAATGAAATTGCTAAGGTTGATGATGACGTTCCCTTTTTGAAATGCTGTCATTGTGTGGTAGAGTTTAATCTTTTCTACTGTGTAGCTGTGGTCTCATGAATGGATAAAACCCAGCTGACAGAAATACACAGTAAAATATGGTTGATGGGTTAGAGGAAACTATAGGACTTAGCCGATTTTCATACATGTTTCTTCAGGTGAGAGAGTGAAGGAGAGCTGGTTGCTGTAGGATGCATAAAGTGTGTGCTCTAAAGCTGCCTTCTTTCAGATTGGATTACTGTGTGCATCTCTGCTTGTGACCCTAAATTTTTTTAGTTAGTGTATTAGTATTTGGTGTTCCTGTTCTTCTAAAGGTAAAGGTAATAGAAATTAAGTTCAGAGATACCTTCCTCAGGAACACCATTTGAGGGAAAAGAACATTTTTTTTCTTTTAGTACAGTTTAGCAGTTCATTAAATCTAGTGAAAGGTTCAAGGGACTGATGCCCATTGGAATGCTCAGAGCACTCTTTATTTTTGGCTGAAAAAGAATTTGAAAATGGAGCTGGTGTCTAAAAAAACCATCCTGCTTTGAGAAATGAAATAGGAGAGATCTTACTTGTTTCTCACAAAATGTTGATTTTATTGGTCTCCTGAGAACATTTTAGAGTAGATGCCTTACATGTGAATTCTGAAGTTCAATGTGGTACATTCAAGAGAACACATACAGAAGAGTGATAGATACGGAAGCCTGAGAGCTTGGATAGACTCACAAGAAGCAACACTCAGGTCTTCCTGGCTGATAGCTTGTAACTGCCCATTGCCACCAAACGTGGGAGAACAGCTCTAGACAGATACATGGGCAACCAAGTCATGAATTGCACAAAGGCTTGGTGAGTATGGTGTACTGTCACATGTGAGGGCCTCATCAGCCAATTCAAAATTGCTGTATGACAGAAGTGGTCATAGATTCTCTTTAGACTGTGTAGTCTATGGAATTATTAGTGCTGTTGACGCTGAATATAGTATTTATTGAGCTATTGGATATAAAAATAATTAAATTCTCAGCAAAGTTGGGTTTGAGGATTGTTTTCTAGGAGGAAACAAGATTGTGGTATCGATTGTCACTTCTGTGCATCGAGGTTTTTGTTTTCTTTCAGCTTTTACTTGAGTTGTTTTCTCTGTTGTGAGTTTGACCCTATTCTGACACATACAGTAGACTTTCTAGTGACACTAAAGCAATTTATGACCTACTTATCCCGTCTTAAAGCCATGTCTTTTATTGGCTGTGCTAAACTGCATAATTTCAGTGCAAATGATCCTAATCTGCATGTGTTTCTCTAGTCTTATCCCTGACTGAGGCAGGATAAAAGATGTTTGAATTCTTCTAAAATGCATGTAGATGTAGCCATGGTATCTGTAGACACATAAGGGCTGCTGTGCATTGATGAAAGTGAGTTATTTGGGTACAGCTCAGATACTACGACACAGAAATGTGAGGGTTTTCTGTAAACAGTGGATATGATGGAAAAAAATCGATAAAAAAGGAATTATTTGAAACCTCTCTATTACAGACAAGATACTGCTTATCAAATTTGAATGAAGAGTAGAGCTTTCTTCTGGAAGAATGATTTCAAGGAAATTCAAAGCAGACTGAACATGTAAACAATTGCTATGAAGTGCAGATTGCTGATCTAAGTGGGGGTCAAACTAAGTTCAGTACTACTATGTGTTGCTAGGAATTGCACTGTATAGTAATGTTGCTTTACAGAGAGGTCTGCTTACTATATTATTACGTAATATAATTACAGTTAAGGTAAATTCTGTGATGTAGTAGTTATGTATATGCTAAGGTCTATTTATCACAGGAAAATAATTGATCTTGGTTTATTTTTTTCTGATATAAACACGAGGTTGTGGCTGTTGGAGAAAAAAAAGCCTGTTAAGTCCATACTCATAACTTCTGCTGAAATAGACATCTACAGGTAAAATCATTGTTTTTGATGCTACCATAGCCAAATATAGCAAAGCTGCTTTTGGCATAAGACAGGAGGGGTGGTGAGGCGCTGGTGAGATCACCTCTTGTTAGTTAAGGGAAGTGGGAAGCAGCATGGTCTTCTTCCTCCCCCTCTCCTACCTCCGTGCTGCCGTTACCTCTTCTTCTCAATCGCGGTAACTCAATCCCAGTTGTTCACCTTGATGATGGTTCTGTAGATCACCACAAATGCTTGGAGACTTGCTATGGGAAAGTATTCCAAGGGTAGTGTTGTCAGCCGGAGTTACAGTATGACCTCTGCAGCGGCAACGAGACGTTTTTCATACTGAGCCTTTGCTTTTGCACAATATGCTGCAAACTTCAAAATGAACACTCATTTATGAAATGCATCATGAAAATAACATTTGATATGCACTTTAAAAATGCTTCTTGTTTTACTTCTTTTCATTCCTGCTGAATTTTTTCTCCTGTATTCCTTCTAGCAATGTCAGGCTCCACTTCTATTTTTTCTTGGGTGCTGGTTTGTTTGGGGTTTTATTTGTGGTTGGTTGGTTTTTTGTTTTTCTTTTTAAATAGGCTGTATGTTTCCCTAGATGGCTTTTTTCATGTTTTCTACTTTCTTCACTCACTGTTTATTTTCAGCTAAATGTTGCTCTGCCACCTCTCAAATGTCTTTCCCTTTATATGGATACGGCCAAATATGAAGGTTTAGTTGCTTTTCAGATGCTGCAAGTAGGAATTTTTCCTGTTCCATCTTTGCACTACTGAGTTTAACTGACCACCTACATACAAATATTTCTAGAGCTGACTTATTTCAGAGCTTTCTTGGAAGGAGGGCTAAAACTAACCAGATACTGTTATCTACACTGTTTCTTTTATGCTCCTGCATACCAAGAAGCAAGACAGATGTCATTTTAGGTACTGTGCTTCCTTGGGCGTACAAGTTCCAGTGGAGGCTGGGAACAGCCAGCTATGCGCAAAATTCCGTAGTGTGTTGGTATATTATGGATGTTGGCTTCATAATCATAAATACTTTTTTTATATAGATACAATATTTAGAAGTGATGGAAAGTGCTTTTTACATGGGAAGATGTTTTTGTTTTGTTTTACTGCGTTGATAGCTTTGGGAGTATTTGACAATTTTGAAGCAAAGATGTGTGTCAGTCCAAGATGCCTTTTATAATAGCTTCACGAGAGACAATCAGAAGCTGAATTTGATGCTATCTGCAAGAGCATTGCATATTGAAGGACATAAAAAAGTCCTTGCAAACTGGTTAATTATTTAGAAAAAAAGATACATGCTTTAGTCTGGATTACCCTGATGAAGATTGAAAATAAATGTCTCCTTCTATTTGCTTAAAATATTTTGGCCATTTGTTTCTCAACTATTTCTTGTTATTCTTTTTTTAAGCATCTCTGGCTATCAGAAATTCTTGGGTTTTGTGTTCTGCAAGAGGAAATCATAAGTTTACCTCATGTCTCTTGTTGCTATTAGCTGACTTAAAATCATCACTCATGTTTCAGGATAAATAATTGTCTAGTTATGCCAAATAACCCTAATTGTTTATTAATTGGTCTGATTTAACTTGGTGTTTTGCATAGCTACTAGCTGATGATACTGCTCATAAGGGGGAGCATTCCTTTTTAGAAAGTGCTGCAGCATTCTTTTTTCAAAAGAGGAAAGAGTGAAAGTCTTCTGGATTTTGCAAAGCAGCATAACCTTAAAAGTGCCTGAGTTTTTTCACGGTTTGATTTAAATGCCATCACAGAAGCCTGTCTTTCTTGTGCCAGTCTCTGTTCAGTTTTAAATGTTCAGAGGCAGAATGTTGAGGCACAGCAGTGACTGACAGTGTGGGATGGCATTTTGCAGAGTGCCTGAATAAGACAATCCTGTGAGTTTGACTTTGTTTTTCAAGTCATTTGATTTGGTCTCCTTTGGTGTTAAAATCAAGCAGGAGAAAGGGTTCTAGGCCCACTAGAATTGCAACCGTTTTGGTTCTAATGCTGAATTTGGACCCTTCATTTTCTTTTATAAATCATAGATTCAGAAAACTGCAGTAGTACCTCAGCTGTGGAGAAAGATTGAGGAAAGTTCCCTGTTGGTTTTCTCTCCAGGGGGTGAGGAGAGTCCCCCGTATTGCAGAGCAGGTGCAGCGTGAGGGGTCCCTGCCCGGGCAGGCAGGGCTCCTCTGTGCCTGGTGAGGCCTGCCATTGCCTGCCCTGCCCTGCACGCCTGTTAACACTGTTAACACTCTCCACCAAATGTAATAGGGATTTCAACACAGCTTTCCAAAAACGTGAACTTGTGGCTTTTTGTCATTACATTAATGTGGGGTTTGAATTACATGTTCAAAAGTGAGTGTAGCATTGTGAGGGTGCATGAGGGCGTGATTGAGGGGTGGCTGTGCTCTGGCTGTTCATACCTGTTCAGCCCACTGTATGTTATCCGTGGGACTTGCCCACTGACAGAGGGCATATTTGTACTGTGCACTACAACAGAATGTAGCATAATGTTACTCTAATGCTGCTGGATTTGCTTCATGTTTAAATTATTTTAAGACATTCAAGGAAAATAAAAAGACCAGGCCTTTCTTCAGTATCTTATTTTGAGAAGTGTATCCTTATAATTCAAGAACCATATAGAAGCTGTAATCCTATCTCTCAATATGTTGTCCATATAGGTATGTATACCTTTGCTTACTTGGCCTTTTTGCAGAAAGTTAAATGCTAAAAAAATCCCCAAAAGTGATAAAACTAGACCAAAATAACAATACATTTGGAAACGACAAGTAATCTTGAGGTAACGTTTCTACCTTGTCTGAGTTAATAACAACATTGTTAGAAAATCAGAGTGCAACTCTTTTACAGTTAGAAAGCATTTTAAGAAATGTTAGAAAATCAGAGTGCAACTCTTTTACAGTTAGAAAGCATTTTAAGAAATTCCCAGACATTTAAAGCAATAGAAGGTCTGAAAAGGATCAGGTTTTACAGTTTTAGTGTACTTCAACTTTAAAAAAAAATCAGAAATAGCAGTGTTAAAATTTTATAATTTTTATTTGTTAATATCTCTTGAAGGTCCAATTGTTTGGCCAGAGTTATGACAAATGTATTTTTATCAGTAATATGAATGTTTTACAAAGATGTACTTTTAAAAGTGCATTGATACTTTATATTTTTAAAAAATTATCAGTGAAACAATTCTTAGAGGCTTTTTATTTTTAAAAAAGGCAGTTAAAATACATGTTCCAAAAATGTCAGTTTTTAAGTTTTTTCATTGTTTGTTTCTTAAAGTGAGGGTTTACACAGCTGCATGAATACAGTGATACTTTTTCAGTCTCTGGCTCCCTATTACCATTCAGTTAAGATACTCATGGAACTAATTTGATCTCTGTCATGTATGGATTTTTTTTAAACCAGCTGGGTTTAGCTGAAATCGTAAATGTTAGCTAATTAGTTAAAAGTTCTTGGCAGACCAGTTGTGCTGTTAGTTGGGGCCCCCAGTAGCAATTAAACCATGTTTCCCAGGAAGGACACAGTGAGCATGTTTACATAAAATGTATGAGTTACTTTTTTTTAGGCAGGTCCCTTATCACATTTTAGGAGTCAGGAGCTGTTCTCCAGTCTTCTGAGCAGTCTGAAGGAACCACTTGTTTGCACTGGTTAGTCTCCAGTGAGCTCAGTAAGCAGTTTGTCATGAACTGAATCAATTCAGTGGCCACTTCTCTGCCCTTCCCTGTGCTTGCCACCCTTCTGGTGACCTTCAGGTTCAGCCAGTACTTCAAGTTAATTATATCTGTAATGACTTTGCAAACTTGTTTCCAGATACTGTGGACTGGGCCAAGGTTCGAATGTAAACATATGCCCCTCTTTCTGGTGCTGAGATAAATAATATGAAAATGCTATCTGCAGTGTTTGCTGTTATCCAAGTCTGAGCATCTTCCAAATTCTTAAGTTCTAAATTCAGAGATATGACTCAACTTTGTATACAAAGTGTCTTCAGAGAGAGGTGTTTTCCTCTCTTTTTGTCTGTATATGCATTTTGTTAACAAATGTACATGCACAAAATTCATTTGTAAGGGTTTTTTATTGGTTTGGATTTTTTTTTTTTTTAGTTCAGAATGTAGGCCGTGTTACTAGTTGAAATCTTTTATTTCCAGTTCCTGGGATTGGTTTTGGTATGGGCTGTTTGACTTTTGTAGAGTAATCTCAGAGGGTTGATTTTTTATTTTCTCAGATATACTGACATTCCAGCCCTTTATTTGTGGTATAAAAATGCGTTTTTCATGAAAGGGTGGGAGAGTATCTGGCTTTCATATTAATTCTAGAATAATAAATATTTGCCTGTTTCTTTCAAAGTAGTAAATACCAGTTTTCTGTAGCCATTGAGGAGTATACTGCAGTGACTCCTAAAAGGAAATATTCTAGTAGAAGTATATTTGCCTTCATAAAACAATCGTATTGAAAAGCAAACTTGTTCTTCCAGTCTTACCCAGACTGCATAATCCTTGTCATGGAAATATCAGGACAAAGGTGTCAGGAGTTATTTTCTTTTCTTTTGCTGCTTTTGTCTCTCCTAGTATTCCCGGGATACTTACAGTTCTCTATATTTAGACTACAGGAGTCTAAAAGTGGTACCTGTAGCTTCAGTGTTAACACTTGAAAGCTTTAACTCAATAAAGGAGCATGGTATGAATCAAACTACTGTTTCCTTGTCATCTATTTAGATTTAGAATGAACACCTTCCAATACATTATATAGAATATCTTTGTATTTTTAATTATTCCTCTGTAATTGTCTGTTGAACATGATCATTTTTGAATAGTGAATTTCAAAATATACAAAATCAAGTGCTATACCAAAAGGTTTAGTAGGTGATGGTGGAAATCTTACATGCTTTTACTTTTTCGGTGCTTCCAAGTTTTCATAAAGCACCTTTTTCTAGACATGGTGTCAAAAGGCATGGTTCTGGACTTCTTATTACGTAGCTTCAACTTCCTTTTCACTGTATATATATGTAGTTGTATAAATTAAATATCTATCAAGGAAATGAAGTTATATTATGTTTGTTTGCTTTAGAAAGATGTAATTTCAAGATGAAGGTAACATCTACTTTAAAAAGGTAAAATACAAACAGTTGTTGTTTGTATAGGTTGTTTGGGTTTTTTCCCAGGACATGGAAGTCTTAATATGTGCATGCATACATACACACACACAATCATACACTGTTGCATGTGAAGATTTTAGTATATGGTAGCAAGATAAGGAAATGTAAAGTACACCGTTATTTGAAGTAATACTATAAGCTTTAATCAACATTTAGTTTGAAATACAGTTCATTTGAGAAATAATTTTCTTATGGAAACAGCAAAATCTTCTCATTTTTAGGATTATTCTGATATTGTCTTCTGCTCAGTTATGCCTTACAAACTCAGGGCATCATTTGCTTGGTCTTGTTTACCAAGTCTGTTTTCTTTGTGTATGCTATGCAGAGTCAAGTTGTCTAGACATGGAAAATGATTCCTCTCCTTTCCATTGGTAGCACTAAGTTTCTAATAAAACCATTGATTCTGTAGGTAGCAGGTTGGCTTCATGTACCACGTGAACCCTGTCATTGCTTTGCTGAAAGTAGCTGTACTGTAAGTAAACAAATGCATACATACACTTTCACAGGACAGAGTAATCTGAATGATATGGAAAGCAGAGCAAATGTAGACTTTATTATCAGGTTTAAAAGGTGTCTTTAAAATAGTTGGAATTTGAGTTGCTTGGTTTATAACAATGTTCATTCATTCAGTTTACCTGGGGGGATCACTGTTAATTTTTTGAGAGGCATAGCAGCAGAGAGGCCCAATTGGAGTGGCTGAAGGAAGGCTGGGAAAAGAGTGTTCTCACTTCTTTGGCAAGGAGTGTGTTGCCTTTCATCTTTGTTGTGTTTTTTCCATCCCTTTAAGTTGTGTGAACTTGGAGCAAGTTCACCTATCCTTGCTTTGCTGACCCAGGAAAACCAAAGCCCTGTAAGCACCTACAAAAGGAAAATCAGATAACTACTTCTCCAACCCTACTAATCCCCTAGCATTGCTGATCTGATTTTGATCTGTAAGCAGCTTCATTTTAAAGTCTGCTTTAAAGGATCAATTGATTGTGAAATTGTCCATCTATAGCAATAATAACTCTTTAAAATGCTGTGCTAGCCTTTTATTCATTCCCTAAACTTTTTAATGCTTTCCTTCTTTTATCGTATTTATAAATTATTGACACAGTTGACCAAATATAACTTCTTCAATGAGATATTGTAGAAGTATGTATTTTCCTTACAGAAGTGGTTTAGTTTTCTGCTAGAGGTCTTATGTGTAAATATGTAAAAATGATATTTTTCTGTCTGTATTAGAATATAAACATTGAAAGGATGTGAATATTCACTTGGATTTTTTAATAAAGGTATTTTTGTAAGTGATTGACTTTATTTCGACTTTGTAAAAAACTTGATTTCCCCACTGCTGTTTCTGCCTGTTTAGCAAACACCTGCATAACAATTACATGATCAGTGACTTGGAGGGCTGTTTCACTGTTAATACAACTAGTATTGTTGAGAAAAGTTGTTTGTCTGTATTAAATTTTATTCCTGCAGAAGTTCAATCTTTTAAAAGCAGAGAGGTCAGACTTAGAGCACAGCATTCTTTCAAGAAGAACAGTATAGAACCAACATATATACCAGCATCAAACCTGTTGGTGGCAACTGATGATGCATATGCCAGGAGATAATAGTTGCATTTCTGGGAATTAGTTTCATTTTGTGATCTACTAGTTCTTACCACTTCTTGGTGTAATTACAGAGATTTAATAACAAGTACTATTTAGGTCATATATTAAAAAATACATATACATGCGAGTATTCGATTCTGAGTTACTGATTAAAGATAACATATTCCATCTATCTAGGATGATAATTATTCCATCTATCTAGGATGATAATTAATTGCAAAAGTTAAGCTGCAATAAGGTACTTCAAAGCATTTGTATTAGTGTTGGATTAATTTTGTGATTGTCTTCTGCATAATTTGGCATTCTGTAATAGTGAAGGTAGGAAAGCACTTTTTATTTTCTACACCTGTTATGATGGATGATTGAGTCTTCAATATATCCTGATTATTTTTTTTTTTGTCAAATGTCTGGAAAATATGAATTAAGCTGTGCAAGGCAGGAGGTGTGTTTGCAGCTTTTTGCTTGTAGTGACTCCTGTCATGGCTGAAAGTATTGAATTTTTTAGGTAAATGGAAATATGTCTGAAGCTGCAAGACTGTTGATCAGTTTTAATTGTTCGTTAACTGTAGCTTGCCAATAACTTCATAGGCTTATGGTTTAATACAATTAAATAATATGATACTTATTGTTGGAATTGATCCTTTGATCTAATTGGAAATCTAGAATGTTGGGTTCTTGACTCCTGAGACAGTAACACAATAAATAAGAAAACATAGTGGGTTGAAATGTGTAATGTACTGTTTACTTTCTCCCCCTTGCCTGCTTCCCCACCAAAAGCTGACCTTATGAATACACAGGAGATGTGGTTTTGTTTTTATTGATTTTAAGAAGCTGCCAGAGAGATCAGGAGTTACCATTCTGGCAGATTGTAGAAACATTGTATGCCACTGAATTAGTGAGTTATAGGGAAAGTGGCTTAATAAGAGGAGGTCACAGGAATTGGTGGTTCCATTCCTGTTCACCTTGTCATCACTTTTGGTCATTATCTAGCCATTTTCTTCTTTCAGTTCTTCCAGGTATGTATTAAACATATCAGGAGTCTGTGGCAAACTGAGGACCAGAAGGCTGTTTGTATAATGAGTATTAGGATGAAAAGACATAGGGGTATTCATAGATTGCAGACAGTCAAAAGGGTTTGTAATTGCACCCAATATAAAAAGGGTTTGCACTTACACCCAGTATAAATGTTTCTATTAATTGTATGTGTGTGTATGGTATCCTAGTGGCTGCTTTTTTTTATTTTTCTTTTTGCATCAGCTTTGCTGTGTTATTTACAGGCTTTTTTCCTTTGTCTGTTGGCAGGTATTTAATTAGTCAAGGAGCGCATGTAGGAGCTGTAAATAGTGAAGGAGACACTCCATTAGATATTGCTGAAGAAGAGGCAATGGAAGAGCTGCTTCAGAATGAAGTAAATAGACAAGGTAATTTTTAATACAATAGATGGTTGTATTTATGGACACTAAATGCATTTTTGAAAACTTGGGCTAAATTGTGACTGTTAAAGTCAATTGATTTTCTAAAGAGAGTTGGTCAGTATAGAATGTACAGTATTTAAGTTTCTATCTCTTAAAACAGATTTATATAATTTAACAGTAAACTAGTAATTGTTTCAGGCTTTGCCCAGTTTTAATTTATATGCTTAAACCCACTTAATGCCTAAAGCAAATGATAAGAAGAAGCTGGAAGACATGCTCTGCAGGGAAATAAGAGACACCTGCTGATACACAGAAGTTGACAGTGGATTTGCAAAGGCTTTGATTCAGTTAATTGGTAGTGTTAACAGAAATTTGATTAGCAGTTTTTACAGTTAACACACAATGAACATCAGATTAGACAGTTGTGTGTATTTTTTGTCTGTATTACCATTTCTCTATTTTAGTTAGTTGTTCTCTTTTCTAGCAGTACTCTCAGTCTTTGCTTGAGAGTTTTTTCTGGAATGACCCTCAGCCTAGATTTTTAAGATAGTCCTTGAAATGCTTGACTGTACTGATGTGCATTACTAATTCACTGCAGTAGCTCTTTGTGAAATTGGAATTATTTGGGGAATGAACTCTTCCAAAATCTCTCTTTTATATGTTATTGTTTTTTTAGAAATAAATATTTTGGTATATGGGATTTTACATGCATTTTTATGATGCAGATATTCAACGTAACACATTAATTTTTATTCTTTTGCAAGTTTAATTAAATTATTTTGGACAGCCTAATTGTAAAATCAGCATAATGCCACAGCACTGAAAATTTCAGTAAGGTTTACATTTTCACAATTAAAGCTTACTGTAAATTGTGTATGGTGCTATCTTCATAAATCTGAGAAGAAGGTACATGTTCCCACATTGTAGCTGTTAGCTTCTAAAGGAATAATTTAGGTTGTTCTAAAATACTAAGGTTCACTTGGTATGGACAAGCTACTTTCCTTCCTCTTGCATTTTTGCTTGCTTGTTTCATGGAAGTAGGGAAGAAGGCATTCATTATCCCTCCTTCTAAATTTGTATATGAAGACGTAAGAACTAAGGGCTTTTACTTGCAGAGATAAAAGAAGAATGGGAATGGAATAAAAAGGGTATAAATCTGAATGTGAACTTACAGTGCATATCTTACTTAATCAAGAGACAGTTGTCTCAGCAATAAGGTTTTAATTATGCATCTTTGGTGTCATCCTTAGCTTGAATATAGATATTACATAAATTTGTGTATTAATGTTATATAAAAACAGGATTATTTAGTCATTATCAGAATCACTTAGTGCATAAGTGTGTATGTTGTGGCTAGAGAAGTTAATAGCTCTAAAATAAGGAACCTAATTGTTTCTCTTAATGTAGATTTAACAGTTAGGTATTGTGACAGTTTCGTCTTGGCTATACATGTAGCTGAATATAGTTATCCCTCCAGCAGTGAGGTAATTCATATTTCTTCCATATGATACACTCCTTCATATCAAATAAAGCAGTGTCACGGTTTTGATAATGCAAGTTAACATTGGGGTCTTTGGAATGATCAGCCCTGGCTCAGGGTTAAGGGTAGTGGAAGACTAGCCTATTTAGTTTGAAAATAAACAAACCTGGGTGACAAAATATCCTATCTCTGTGTAGGTAAAATATGCAGTGTGATAATTAAGTAGGCATTTTCTATAACATTTTTTCCTTTCCACATTTTCATGTTCTTATTCCTACATTCATTGTAGTTTCATTTTTGTGTTGCAGTGTTAATGCTATAAATTTGACTTCCTACATATTGGCAGTCTGAGTTGTTTGGTGGCAAAAGATTGCTTGGAAAGATTGGTCAGGTTCATTGTGATATTAGATTTAAATGATGACATTTGATGTTTGTTTCTGTTAGAAATCTGAGAAGAATCACTTGTTATATCTCCTTTTTTACTGCTTTTGCAGGCCTTATGTCTGTATAGGAAATGTTGTAACAGACTTCTCATCTTCTCAGCATTCTGTTAATCATCTGTTTGTACTTATGCTCAATTTTTGGCAGGTATCAAGCTGTATTTTAAGGACATCTCGTAACAGGACAAAATGTGGGAGCCTCTAGAGACACTAAATGCACAAAGATAAATCAGAGAATACAATACAGTTCAGTTCTGTGTGACATTACAGACTTAATAAAAGGAAGGATCTGCAATGTTTCCTCATCCTATTTTAGCATTCAGGCTCCAAGGTCTGATCTGACTAGAGAGTAGGTGGTCAGGGATCCAAAATAATCTTTTGTTATACAAGTTCTATTGTAAAGGAGTGTTGGCCATTAAAGAAGAAAGATTTTCTTGTGTTATTATCCATTGTCTTTTTTCTTCAATAATTCTGATTCTCACATGCTACATCTCTAAATTGCACCGAGGGTCAGGTGCCTTTTCATGTGTCCTGCTGAGGAAATAGCATGACTTGATACAATGGACTGTGCAGGAATTGTGAACTAAGGGAATAGCTATCCTGTAACTGAAGCTGTACCACTCCGATAGTTAGGAAAATATTTTTCTACCCTAATCTTCAGTGGGAAATTACTGGCATAATTATTTTTTAATAAAACCTAGCTTAGTTTTGTAATTTCTGAGAAGGTAAATTGCATGCTCAAGTAAGGTTTAAAGATTTTTTTGACCCAGTTACAAACACTTCACGGATAACAAAACCAGGTGTTTTATGGAAATTAGTCCAAAGTAGTGCTGAACAACTGTTCTGTTTGCACTCCATATGGTTAAACTATTTAGTGTGTTATAAAAAAAATCCTTCTTCTAGGACTTGTTTTATTGTTCCTCCATATGACTAATATCTTTTGCATTGGTGAATCCCATGTATATATAGGGGCCACTGCACTCCTCAAAATCATTTAGCTTCCTCAAAAATATTACTTATTTTCTCAGTGTGACCTGTCATGTTTCTACTCTGCAGTGTTTCAACACAGAGTTGTGGGAGTTGTCTTTTACCAGTAAAGTTTTCATTTGCACTGGTGAAAATGAGCAGGCTTGCAAGAGATGTGGCTTTTGTCCTGGCCAGCCCTGGCCAGTTTTAAATGTTGTCTCTCCCTAGGGCTTGAGTGGGGTTAAGTATAATGGTTTGAAGTGATTTTTTTAGCTGTTGATCATCAGATGTCCTCTTAAAATTATTTTTAACTGCTTAAGCAGTTATTTTGAATTACAGGAAACATTCTCAGGAGGTGAGTTAGTGGGGAGAGGTGATGTGAGGTGAATCAGGGGTTCGGTGTGGTAGCTGTTCAGTAACTGTTGGAGTGGACACTCTTCCTGTTCCAAAGAGAAACACGTTCCTCATTCTTATATATAGGTACTGTAACAAAACTCTCCCAGATGTACTGCTTAACTCAGATTTGTTTATGTGGATAAAATGCAGACTATTACATTTGTATATAAACATTCACTTCATGAAGTAAAAAGTGGGTTGATCTTCCCTGAAGTATCTATAAAACATGCCTTTATATGGCTGAGTCGTCCTGAAACAATGATTCAGCAGTTAAATTTATGCTGAATAAATTTATTTTTTCATTAAATTCACTGTACAGCACTCTGTTTTCAAACCTCTTTAGGGCTGTTGAGTAACATTAGTTGATCAGAAAAAAAAAGGTGGAAGCATTTATTAATAAATTATTAATTTAAGTTGTTAGGCTGCCAGAGAGGTTAAGCACATTGGTGGTGTGAGCGGGTGCTGTGGCTGAGACTGAGCTGGGAGGCAGCGCATTGCCATCTATGGGCCGTCGGGAGAAAGGGTTGCAAACTGACGATGAGCATTTTTTTTTCTCCTGGTATCTTGGTAGAGTCTGGAAAACACAAGGAAGGAGAAAGGGCCATACAAGGTACAATAAAGGCTGTTTACATTCCATTTTTGTAGTTAGTAATGGGAATTGTCTTTATCTCAGAGCACAGCTTTTTTCTGTGACACAAAGTTTAATTCCCATTTTCATGCCAGTTATTAATGTGGAATGTTTTATTTAGGTTGGCAAGATTCTGGTACTTTCTTCTGTTGAAATATTACCAGAAATTTACTGTCTTGTAAAATAATGTATTGATGCAGCCATTACTCTACCATTATATTTTGTTTGGGCTTCAGAAATGGAATAGTTCGGGATAATAATGGAAGTTTGTATTGAGTAGTAGTTACTTTTTTCTGCAAAAGCATTGTTATTTTGACATAACAACTTGGGTCTTTAGGCCCATCTGAAAAGCTTAGATATGACCCATTAGAAGCTCACTAGATCAGGGTCTGGAATGAGTTTTTTCTCTGTTTTTCCTTTATACAAAAGTGCCTCAGAACAGCTATGCACATGAACAGTTTTGCACTGATAGGAATTTTTTTCAGATTCTTCAGGTGGAGAAGGTTATTCATGCAGGTAAGGGTTCACAGTTGGACTTTGAGTGTACAAAAAGGGAATGGACATAAGTGTGACTAAGAGATGATCAAATATACACTGTTCATTAATGTCGTAGTGTTTTGCAGGCAAAACTGACACATAAATGACTGTACTCTAGAGTATTGTCCCAGCATCTGCTGATCACTGCTGCGTCATTCTGAAAGGCGAGCAGATGCTCAGGCCCATGAAGTTACAGTTAGCAGTAATTCACATATCAAAATGTAGGAGCTTCCTGAGGAGTGAGAATATGTGACTGTCAGTGTGTTATTGATGCAGAGTTCCTGGTCTTCACATTTTGTATTTGTCATACTTGGAAAGTTTTTCAGCTTTTTTTTTTTTTTTCTGCTGAGTCCTTCAACGGCCCTTTGTGTCTTCCTGCATCTTGGAGACTCAACATCCAGATTGTTGCTTTCATCAGTTTCTGATAAAATGTAATTCTATTCATTTTTTACCTAAATTATCAAGATTAAAATGGTTTTACTGGTCTATTAATTGAATGAGTCTAGGAGTTGGTCAAGTTCTCAGAACACTGACTGTTTAACTGGCTTCAATTACTTTATGGTTCTTAGTGAAATTTTATCTTTTGGTTGTCTTTAGCATAAAGTTTTACAGTATGTATCTCCCAAGTCCCTGCATACCAGTGTGTAACACATAAAAACATTTTGTTGAAGTTTGGACCACTGATTTTCTGATAGAGGTCAACCCAGAAACAGTTTGTGCTCTTGATGCTCACAGTTTCTAAATTGCTTTTCTGTATGAGTTGTCACCATTCAGCCGTCATAGATAGAATTATGCTCATGCACAGTTATTTTCAAGATCTCTTTCCTGATATGTTCTTATGTAGTAATTACAAAAATGCTTGCAAATAAAGTGTTTGCATTACCCATTCAAGGTCTGGAATTTATTTCCATTTGCTTAACCTGATATATATACTTGTAGGTGTTATGATGGTAGACTGTGTTTCTCCCTTTTCCATCAGTGTATGATTTTTTTTTGCGAAACATACTATAAATGTTTTCAGTGTTTTTGATGGTTTTTTAGTAGAGTTGTGAAGTGCAATGTCCAAAGTGTTTTCTATTTATATATAAGGTTTGTGATTCACAGTGATAAGAGACAAACCAGAAATGCTTTAGAAAGTATAAAAGATAAAGCTTCATCTTGTCATCAGTGTTAAGAAGCAAGATTGTTTCTCTTCCCATAGAGATCTGTTTGTAAAACAACTTCAGCTATTTTCTATTGTATACAGATGCATCAACACAGACTTATTTTTTGGTGCTTAGAAAATTAAGATAGAATTTTTCTCTTTTTTTAACAGGTCACTTCAGTGAGTTTGAGGAGTTTTAGTAAATTAATTTTTATTATTATTTATTTATAGTCCTTTTTCCACCCAGCTCATCCTTTTGGTAAAAAAGGCATTATGCAGCCTGTCTTACGATATTGGATGTTTCCATAACCTTGGAATTCTTCTTCCAAAAAATGCTCATGTCTAACTCTGAATGTTATTCAGATTGTTTAGTTTTTATTTTCCTGTATCATGTAAATGTGGCATAAAATCTGTTATATAATTGAAGTATTTGAATTAAAATACTTTGTATCTTCTCTTCCCCTCTCCCCCTCCCTGTCTGAATTAGGGGTTGATATAGAATCAGCTCGAAAAGAAGAAGAACGAATAATGCTAAGAGATGCAAGACAGTGGCTCAACAGCGGCCATATAAATGATGTCAGGCATGCAAAATCTGGTGGTACAGCACTTCATGTAGCTGCTGCTAAGGGCTATACAGAAGTCTTAAAGTAAGTGTGGTTTAACTTTTTCATATTATTGTCTTGATGTAATGCTGCTTGGAATTGGGCACTTCTAACATTTAGGGAGTTTATCTTGAAAATCCCAGTTTCTCTAGAACAATCTATTCTCAAAGCTTGATTTTATGTTTCAAGCACTCATAAATCGTGATGTTGTTAGCTTTCTATTCTAAGTCATTCAAAACATGAATAACAGTATACATGTTGAGCCCGAAGAGTTACTTAAGAGAAGAAAGTTGATAAAAAAGTTGCCCTGTTTCTAAAGCCAGCTATGTAAACAAGCTTAAGACCTTCTTATAATGCCAGTTAGCATCCTGATTGGTGAATATTTTCAAGACACCATATTTATTTCCATACATAAAGCAGCGTTTGTAATCTAGGCTGAAAGTTTTTACTTTAAAACCAAATAATTTAATCTTGTGTTTTGATAATGTTTTTAAAAATCATGACTCTTGAAATCTTCCCTGGAAAGTTTTGGCTTCAGGTGCTCCCTAATTCATAGCTTTTCATCAATGTAATATCAATACATGTCATAACATATTTAATTTCTTTTTCATTAAGGCTCTATTTATATTGTAGTAATGCATAATTAGTAATACATTGTTTAATGTGATGGTAAATTTATTTGACTGCTTTAGCAGTGCTAGGAGCACTTACAAACTGTAACATGAGTGAAAATGAGCACACATCCTGACTGTGAGTATTGATGCCTTTAAGGTCTGCTGAGCAATTTATTAAATTGGAGTTCTCTTTCAAAAAAACCTGATGCTTCAAGATAATGAAGACAAATTATTCTGTCAGAAAAAAGTAATTTTTGTTTTAGAGTAGCAGGTGTCTGTGAGGGAGTTTGGGTGTTCTTTAGTTTCCTCAGTTGTTATCTTTTTTTGTAGTCCAGTCTGTGTACTTCTGCTAGGAGAGGTAAAACTTATGTGCTGGACATTTTTGTGATTCCTTCAAATTATCAAAAATGTGTGCTCTGCATTTGATGCAAGACTGCAAAATTTGCAGCTGAGCATGTGTAAAAATTGACTCATTGGAGGATATTACTGTAAGTATATTGGCTCCTGAGAAACGGAGGAAATTTTTGAAAATAATATTTTTTTTCTTATGTGATTTTTAACAATTATGGACAGTGGTTCAGAGAGCTCTTAGCTCCTTACATAAAAATACTTGTTAGGTTAAGTGTTCTTTGTCACTTTGATGCTCACCTGAGAACCAAGCTGAATGTGAGTGCTGAATGCAGGCAGAAGAGCAGGTCCTCTCTTTCAGGAACTCTGCTCTCTCCCAGAGAACAGTTGAAGCATGTAAACACTAGATTTTTGCAAAAAGTTAATGGCAGGAAATTAAAGTTTCAAGCAGCTGACTTTGGAATGAGAGGAGGTTTTTAATAGTTTTTTAATAAGAGCACTGTATCTAACAATTTTTTACATTTTACAACTTGTTTCCTTAAAAAGCCTTTCGCCTATTACTGCATGTACAGCAAAGAATATCTAACTATAGAAACAATGGTCTTTGGAGAGGAAGTGAATAGAAAATAAAATGGAAAATGCTGTTTTTCTTGAATTTTCCTTAAAATATATATACACATCTGCTAAACAATGAAAAGGCAGATGTTTCTATGAGAAGTAAAATTAATTTATTATCAGTAGCCCCGCTAAAATACCTATGAGAAAAAAGGAGAAAGATATTACCATAGAGCAGTTCTACAAGTTTTACAAAAATTTATTTATCCCTGTTGGCAGTGTCAAGATCTATTTCTTTTAATTTCTTCAGGCTTTTAATACAGGCTCACTACGATGTAAATATTAAAGATTATGATGGCTGGACACCACTTCATGCTGCTGCTCACTGGGGTAAAGAAGAAGCATGTCGAATTTTAGTGGAAAACCTATGTGATATGGAGGCTGTCAACAAAGTGGTAGGATTTTTATGTAATCCTTGTCAAGATACAAAGTTCTGGTCTCTAAAGTGACTTTAGAAGCCAGGGTAAGAAAAGTGATGATAAACTGCTGTTTACTGTACGTGGAGCTTTATATAATGCATGTGTTGTCAAAACAGCATGGTTGTGTTCAGAACTAAATTCTCTGATTCTCTAAATTAATTTCGAGGCCCGCTTTATACTTAGTTCTGTATTAAATGATCCATTTGATCTTTGACATGGAAATTCACAATTGAAAGAGATCGTTGACATTTCAGAGGTACAAAATTAGTGACTTGATGGATTGCATTCAGGCTTTCATTTGATCTTTGAAGATGATGATGATGCCTTTGGGTAGTGTTTTAACTCCTAAAATCAGCTTATGTTGGTATATTAAAGAGTTGTCACTATATTATACTGATTTGGGTGTGGTGGAAGAAACTTGTAGGCAACTCTGGACCCCTGGACATAACCTGAATTCTCCCGAAGCTCTATTTCTTTGACTTTTGTGCAATGGCCTGTGTAGTGTGCTGATCTTGCTCCCAATAGACACAAATATGTTCATGAGTTCACATAACCATCAAAAGGATCCAAACATTTTCATTCAGCCATGTAAGTGCTGAGCTCTCATTCTTTTCCTCGTAGTGTGCTTTACAGATAGATTCTGTTCTGCTTCCAAGTTATGTGCTAGATTTTTTACTGGGGTTGTGAAAATATGGATGTTGTACA
This sequence comes from Cettia cetti, assembly GCA_013401135.1. Taxonomy (NCBI): domain Eukaryota; kingdom Metazoa; phylum Chordata; class Aves; order Passeriformes; family Sylviidae; genus Cettia; species Cettia cetti. The sequence goes on from VZUI01047119.1 coordinate 42,745, forward strand.
CTATAAAAGTATGTTAGAATCCACTACAAGAGTAAGAAAAGAAGAGGCATATAGAGATGTCAGCTGGGGGGTTTTTTGTGTGTGTATGGACTTGTCTCTGCAAGCTAGGAAAATTTTGTTTTTAAGTAAACTAGTTAGCATTTTTGGTTTTGGAGATATGAGGATTGAAAACTCTGGATTTGGTTCCAGTTGTATGTGCTTAGCATTTCAGAGAACTCAGCAGTTATTGTTTAGGCAGCTGACTTCAGTATCAACCGTTGCAGATATGGGTTTAAGATGTGGCCTTCCAACTGCAACAGTTTTCTGCAAAGTGATTTTTGTGGTCATAGTAGGTCTAACTACCAGGTAATAGTACCTAAAAATAGAAGGCCACATGAAAACCTGTAGTTCTAATGCAAATATAAACTTGTGATAATAGTTCACATGGCAGAAGACCTCAAGCTTTTTGGCTAATCCTTGTTAAAAGGTGCACATGGTTCTGCTGTATGATCAGAATTAGTGGTTTAAGGGTTCATCCTTTCTAACCAGTTAAGATAGTCTTCACAGTGTAGTAAGTTTGCCTTTAGTTAACATTTTGAGAAACTGATTATAAGCACAGACAAATAGGAACACCTTTCATTATTTTTATAAGCTGCTGTGGCCACTTTTAGATGACAGCTCTGTTTTTATCGCTGGTTATTGTACAGAAGTACTTCCTAGTTTGATCTTGTCATCATCCTCCCAACATCTCAGTAAGTCCACCCAGCATGTTGATGCAACTGCATTTATGCCAGTGAATATAGGACTTTGCCTAGATTCCAGCCTTCAAGTATATGTCCCATGGAAATCATACACCAAGGAGAAACAAGTGGTTGTAGCACATCTTTTATAAAATAGAATGTAAATTGTAAACTACAGTTTTGCTGTAAAATGTGAAAAAATGTAAAATGTGAAAACACATGACTGCTTAAATTTAATATAATTCCCTTAAACCATTAAAACTTAAAAAATCAAGCTGTATATGATAGTCTAAGATGGGATGGATACTGAACTGCTCAGGATCCATCGATTCAACTGCCATTGTGAACAGTTGTTTGGCACTAATACTGTGAGATTAAATTAATCAATCTACTTCTCATTCATAGTGTTCTTTTTTTCTTTAAACAACAATAAAATTTTATTGTCGTGTATTTATCACTTAAAAATATGTTTACTGGTCAGGTATAAATGCTTTTGTTTGAGCTTCCCCTCCCCCCCAAAAAAAGGAATATTGCAAAATTGTTTTCAAGTACTGACAGACTAACAGTTTGCAGTAGAGCTTGATTCATGTTTTCCAATTTCTCTCTCTAAATGTTCTTCTTAACCTGCATCATCTTGTGATGAGAAGACATCGTAGTCTGATACATTTAAATTCTGTTGTACAATTATGGTGTTTTACTTCTTCCCCTTCTCCAGGGTCAGACAGCATTCGATGTGGCAGATGAAGATATTCTAGGATATTTAGAAGAGTTACAAAAGAAGCAGAATCTGGTAGGCCTTGTGCATATGCACATATATATATATATATATATATATGCATTCTATTTTATTATACATATGATTATAGTATCCAACTCAGGGCAGCATATAGATTAAAACCAAAGTTTTCAATTCAGGTGATGCCACAGTCATCTCAAAAGATGCCCTTACTTGGTCACTTATGGTGACCAAAAAAGCCTTGGAAGAAAGAAGGCAATCTACCACTTGCTTTTTTCGGTGGGCATTTTATGATCTGAAGTATCAACAATAAAGATCTTACTTGGAATAACAGTTTCTAAGATTTTTAGAGGCTTGAACATTCATACCTTGAAAGTTTATACACATTCTAGTGTTTGTAATATTTAGAGATTCCCCTCCATTTGCAGTTTTGTCACACTGCTGCCATTCTAACAATTAAACTGCATCATTCTCTGTTTTGAAGCTTCATAGTGAAAAACGTGAAAAGAAATCTCCCCTAATTGAATCCACAGCCAACATGGATAATAATCAGACACAGAAAACATTTAAAAAGTAAGTAAAAATAGGAAAAAATATGAAGTCTTTAAAAAGATGACTTTGCAAGTTGTCACAAAGTCCTGCTTAATGGGCTTTAGTAAATTTTTCAGTACTTAATAAATATTTCTCTTTTCAAACTCAGTAAGGAGACGCTGATTATGGAGCAAGAAAAGAATGCATCTAGTATAGAGTCTCTGGAGCAAGAGAAAGCAGATGAAGAAGAAGAAGGAAAGAAGGATGAATCCAGTTGTTCCAGTGAAGAGGAAGAGGATGATGACTCAGAATCTGAAGCAGAGACAGGTGTGTTATTTGGAGCATTGCCTTTCATTAAATATTTACTCTATAATTTACTTATTTAATATCACCTGATACAGAGTTAAGTATATTACAGTTCACTTATTCTTCTGTATTTCACTATGTTTCCAGTTATTTTAAAGTAAGCTTATACATGTCTAAAGTAAAGTCATAACAGATGTATCAAATGAATGTCTTTACTGGTAGCTACTTAGGTTAAAGCTGATTAACCAGCTTACTTGATTGGCTGTTTAACAAATTGGTGCTTTTAATTAGATAAATAGACTAATATATGCCTGAAGTAGCATGTCAGAAACATTGAAAAAGTTAGAAGATCAAATTAGAGAAGAAGGCTTCGTAGCAGTATTTGCTTGTGGAACTGGTATAGAGATTGAATTAGCAGCTCAGGTATTCATAAAGCAGTAGTGCATATATTTCCAGTGTGTACTGAGATAAACTTTTAAAGGTGTTATTTTAATGTCAACTATTACTTCAAGTTTTGCATTGTATGCAAAGTTGTACACTCTCTATTTGTCTTTTGAGAAATGGAATTAGTGGGTTGTTTTTTTCTTGAACAACTATCAGAGTAGCAAGTACTGATACAAGAACAGCATAGTATCTTCTCCTTTCAAATTGGAAAATTAGTGTCTGGCAATAAGTGTGTAAAGATGTATGTTCAATCCTAATAAAGAGTATTAGCATTGCAGTGCAGCAGTACAATACATAGACATGGATGTCATTAGAAATAGCTTGTTAATATTTTATATTTAAACTTTTAAAGATAAACAACCCTTTTTGGTGAGCTGTCAGTTTTCATTTTAATACATTCTAATTTATTCACCCGAAAAGATAAAAATAAGAAGGTATTTTAGAGCTAGCCAGTCTATCATAAGCATTTAATGTAGGTAGAAGTAAAAATAACTTGCAAAACAAAACTTTCTATTATGGTTTAACTTTTTTTTTTTTTTTTTTTTTGTAGTTTGAAATAATCCAGCATTTCAGTATTAAGCTGAAAAAAAGTGTCTGGCAAGATTTGTAGTTACTCTTTTACCTTCATGTACTTGCATCCATTATTTACTGAGCTTTGCTAAACTCAAACTACTTATAATATATAACATGTAGTAATTTCTCTGTCACTGAGCTGACTGTAATGTCTGCTGAACTTTATGACTCTGGTAACTGTGTTCTCTTCATTGCCAGGAGTTTGTGCCAGGAAAATTTGACTGTGACACAAGAATTAATTTATGTAAACTTTGGGGGTTTTAATATCAACAAGGCTTTATCATACTTTATTTGGCAAGATACACTTTAGGCTTTTCCCTGTAGAGCTACATCTCTTAAGTTCCAAGATTTTACTTTCCCTTTTTTTACCATTATTCAGCTTAAGGTAGTGAAAGATTTTTCTAGTGAAAAATCTTATTATTATGAGGAGCATTCTGGTTGTGAAATAGTTTAACAGTGTTCAGTATTCTAAAGTACTGGAAATTGTGATTTCTAATCTTTTGGGATAATTAAAATGTTTTCCTATACTTTTGTTTAATCAGTTACATGAGAATAGAGTTTAAAAATAAATACACTTCTCTCTGTAAGACCAAGAAGGGAAATATGAATATGAAAGTAGCTTATTGCAAAGGACAGAGAAACAAGATAAAAAAATAAAATTTTCCTAAGTTCGGTTTTTGTAACTTACTTTTTTTGATGTGCTGTAACTTTTTTTTAATTAGTCCATATCAGCTCAGTCATGCATACATCTATGTTCTTGCTGTTCTAAAAATAATTTCAGAATACAGTTGTGAAAAATCCATTTTTCTTCTTCCTGAAAACTTTTTCTGTATATTTTAAAGATCTGTTACTTTCAAATTTCTATCAGATTTGCCTGTGCATCATTTTTAATCATACTGTCAGTCTACATTGCCTTGTTCAGCTTTTTGTCACCTAGAATTTTGCTGCCATTTTTTTCACTTGTGTTTAAAAAGAACTTTCCTTTAAGTGCCATTGATCATGTAAGCTGTTTATATTTGTTTACTGAATAACTAACGTTCAAAACATCTATTCGACTATATCCATAACCAAAACAAGTGTGTAACAGCAATACCATGGATTACACAGATTCTAATTGTAGATTAGTACTTTATTGAATTTAAATGTTGGTTGTGAGAACACGGCATAAAAACCTTGCATACTTTCTAAATTAATTGCTCCAAGGCTGTATGGGTCACATAGATGGGAGTGTTTATAGTAGGGCCAAAACCAGTGTGGTTTGAACTGCATGTTACTTCATACTGCACTGATAAATAGGAGGCAACAGCTCTGCCCAAAGAATGTGCAGTTCGAATACATGAAGCAGAAGCGAAGTGTAACATTATGAAGCTCAAGCAAAAGCAGTGACAGCAGTTGAATCTCAATCATGACATTTTCTATGTGTTTATGTAAGAAGGGTTAAGGTTCATAAACCATGGACAGAGGAAGGAATTTGGACAAAGCAGAAGAGGGTACGTAGGTAGACAGTGAAATGCAGATAAGAAAAACGAGGGACAAAGAAGGAATTAAGCAAATGGAAAATGGGTGTTCTGGAGGGCAAGTCCCTGCCTCATCTCATTCTGGTGACCAGAATTCCTGATGGGGTTCTCTGTACAGTTGATTATTTCTTTGAAGTCTAACAAGCATAGTTATCAGAGAATAAATGTTTTGCTTTGAATTGGCACCTGCCTTCTGTAGTTACAATGAACTATTATAGAATCACAGAATCAAAGGATAGTCAGGGTAGGAAGGAAGCTCTGGAAATCATCACGTCCAACTTCCCCTGCCAAAGCAGGGTGACCTAAAGCATAGAAATTGGATAGAAATTCAACTTTGTGTTGTAAAGTTGATGAATTTGTTAATGAAAAATTAAGATTAAAATCTTGTAAATATTTTCCAGATAAGACCAAAACCTTGGCAGCTAATAATGCAAATACCACAAGTACACAATCAGCATCAGTAGCTGTGACGGCGCCTTCAGTAGCTGGTGGCCAAGGGGCGCCTACATCACCTGTTAAGAAGGTAAAAGAAAATATGTTGTTATTGTCTATTATTTCACAATCTTATGACTTTCTATTTCTTTTTTCTGTGTAAGTATATCTTTTTTGATTCTAATGTAAGTAGTAGATTTGGTTAGCTGGTGAATTGATAAAAATATGCACAGATTCTTTAAATACTTTCTGTTCTTCCCCAGAAACTGTTAATTTTTTAAAAAATTTTGAATGGCTTTAATTCTCAACAGGGACCTAAAACACAGAACTATGAAATAGCTGAATGTAAAATCCTTCAAAAAAAAGCAAAGTTCTGTTTCACAGTGAGTGGACTTCTTGTTTTTTCTGAAGCTAAACTTCATCTTTTGAAAGTCTTTTCCATATCAGACTCCTCCAAAATTTCTAGAAGCTACAGTTCTAGTGTCTCTCTGTGCCTGTACTCCTGATGCACTTGATTCAAGGGAGGCAGGCATGACTATGTAACTTTTAGGAGTCCCTTTAAGTATTCAACTAGTGCTTTGGCACACGAGTTGAAAATGATACCTGAAATAAGAAGTAGAAAGTGGTGTGGGTCTCATCCCTGTTTTAATATGGTTAGGACCTCATGGAAGAGCTAGATAGTAGGGACACATGATTTATTCGATGCACAGCTCAAAGCCACATCTAGCAAAGCCATATTGCATGCTGGAAACTTTCACAGCTTGTAACTTTACAAGAAAAGTTAATTTGGATGGACTTTGGATGGAAGGGGAAGATAGGTATGCCTGGGGAAAAAAATTACAGTAGATAATCATAGTCTGAAGGCAACATGTAAGTCAAACTTCTAGAATATCAGAGCAAACTAGATAGTAAACCAGTAAATCTTCATCAATCATTACAACTTTTCTATACACATCATCATCAAAGTGTAACCCTCTACTGATGCATCTGAAAAGTGTGTTCAGGAAAAAGGTAACCATGATACACTGCAGCTACAGTAGAGAGAAAAGACATATTACTAGGAGAATAGTGTCAAGCGTGTTTTGCTCCTGGGAGCTTACTGAGGTTATACTTCTATCTTCACAGTAGAATCTAATAGTGATTCATCTTACAAAGTATGCTTTAATGTAACAAGTGCAGGTATGTGATTTAATTATATGAGGGGATATTTTCATAAGAGAGGAAATTAGCTTGATTTTAAGCTAAATTATAACCTTTTACAAATCGTCTATACACTTCTAATTTTGTTATGCAGATATTAATGGTTTGTATTTTGGTCTTCTAGGTAAAAAGTGCAGGCTAAAAGTAAACTGTAGTTATTTTCCTATTACTATGTGAAAAACTCAGGGCCTTCTGTAGCTACAAGATTAATACACATTATATCAAAATTATTATCTTGTAACATAGCCGGTACATGTGATATAAAGGAGCAGTTACAGCTGGTAATAGTAAACAAAAATGCTTTAAACTGTTTTTACCAGTGAAGATAAAGCAGCACTCTGTCTGTGATCTTGCACCTACACTTGCACCTGCCTTTATGGGTCTGCACCATCTGATCTGCTGTAGCTGCACTTCTGCTTTTACATCATAGATGGCCAAACCAAGGGGTGCAGATGCAGTATACTAAGCTAGAAGTCAGGTTTCCTTCAATCTGCGTTGCTTTCAGCAGTGCTGCTCTCTCACTGCAGGTACTGAAGGTAAGGCAAGTTTGGGAGGATAGCTATGCTAGTGTGGAATGTGATCCAGGGATATGAATGATGCATGGTAAGGAGGGAAATGGTATGTAGTGTGAATCTTCCAGTATTCTCAACAGTGTGAGGATTTAGTCCACAGACCTTGTAAGGTCACAGGCTTTGTTGTTCTTTTCTATGCAAGCTGTAATTCTGTCTCTGAATGAGCTAAACATGCTGTGTTACGTTTAGTTGTAATCTATTACTGAGGTTTTAAGTGTCTTACTGCTTTTTTGCTATTTTATGTTATAATGAAAAGTTACTTAATATAAACCTAGGAACAAACTATATGGTGTTAAAACAACCTTTTGTTTCTATTTTTCTTCCTTCCAATCTTCATCTTTGTCTTGTCTTAATTGGCTTCAGTATGATTTCATTCCTCCTATCATGCCTGTCATGGAGTCAGTAGATCCTGCATCATGGAGGCAGGGCTTGCGCAAAACTGGCATTGTTCTTGTGCCCAATAAGGGTGAAAAATCTATGGTGAGGTTCTTGTGTGCACAGGTTTATGTACAGGTTGCAAAATAACATATTTAATCAAAATGTTAATACCAGATTTGCATGTTTCTAAGTTTTTATCTCAAGTTCACAGCGTGTATTACAAAGTGTGGGGGTTTTGTAAGCTAACTTTTATAGGAGTGGTATTCCTTGACTGGTCTTATGTTTCTGATCTCATTGACTAATTCAAAAGAAAAGTGCATAGGTTACCTCTCACTACAGCTTCCCTACGAATTCAGCACTTAAGATTATTAAAAACAGTTGTGTTCTCAAATCTTTGCAAGGAGCGTGAATTACCACAGATAAAATAAATTTAAAAAGTAAATTCATTTCCATCTGTTTTATAGTTTCCAACATCTACAACCAAGGTTTCTCCCAAAGATGAAGAGAGGAAAGATGAATCTCCTGCTTCATGGAGGTTGGGTCTTAGAAAAACTGGTAGTTATGGTGCACTTGCAGAGATTACTGCTTCCAAAGAAGCTCAGAAAGAAAAGGACTCTGCAGGTGTTATGCGTTCTGCATCAAGTCCTAGACTTTCCTCTTCTCTGGACAACAAAGAAAAGGTAATAATTTTCAGGATAAAACTACATTTTGAGGAATTCATACACGTTTCTTAGTATAGATGTTAATGATAGAAGTAAGATCATAGTACACATCTGTTCTTTACTGAAATTCAAAAATAAGTTAAATTACAGAGCTTCTTTGTAGTATCTCTCTAAGCGTAATATGCTCTTTCAGTGTCTGGTGACCTAGTACATAGGTCTGGCATTTAATGCCATTGTAGGACTTGCAAAGCTAGTAGTCATTTTTACAAATTGGGAACATCAGAGATTTGATAGCTTTTGAATTACTTGGGGAATGATGCTAAAAGAATCTTATAAATGAAAGATGTCTCTTTTGTATTAATTTTCATTTTGTAGTGACTTTTTATTTTCAAAAATTGGTTCTGTCACTAAACATGGATACGTTAAATCAAGGGTTGTTCAGATAGGTGAACAAACGAAATAGAACTTGTGGTTCTGTTTCAAATACAAATGTTTATATTATTTAAAGATTAAGAATAATAATGTACTGTACTATATAAAAGTAGTGAACTAGTTGCTTTCAGGAATCACTGTTGGAATTGTACTGCAGCAAAGCAAAAAAAAGAAATAAGTCATTAGTATCACTAGAATGGAGACATTAGCAGTTTCCTTTTCCTGTTATAGTCTTTTATGATATTTAACTAAAGCTTAAAACTCATTTGTGTAATTGGGTCACAATAAATACAGCTGGAGTTGGCATAATGATGATTTTCCAGGCAAGATAATCAATAATAGTAACAGTTAATAAAAAATAATGTCTTTCAGGAGAAGGATGGAAAAGGAACTCGACTTGCATATGTTGCACCTACAATACCAAGACGGCTGGCCAGTACCTCTGACATTGATGAAAAAGAAAACAGGTGACTCTGAAGTTTTAGCATTTTTTTAGTATAAAATTTAAATAATTATAGAGTGACTGACAAACTTAAATATTTTAAGACAATGCTAATTTATGGCATTATCTGGCTGTATAGATTATGCTAATTCTAATTCCTGAAGGTTTTTAATCTTGTCAATTATAATAACCTTTTCTAATGTCCAAATTATTCTATGACAACAGCAGAACTCAGCAAAGAGTGTTGTCTTCTTGGGAAAGAAAATAAATAAAATCCAAAATATGATGTCCTAAACTTCTAAGCTATTGAAGGGTGCTAAAGGTATTTTACTGCTTTGTCTTGAGTCACAAAGTGCTGTTTACTGGGCTATCTTATTACTTTTGATTATGATAACATGATGTGTTTCATATGGATTTCCCTTAAAACCATATTGTGCAGCAGCAATACAGGAATCATAGGTTAGATAAGAAATTCTTCTGCTTTTCTTGTTTACGTGTTTACTTTTCATTATCTTTTGGAAATCTTTACTTTCTTTGCTGCTATTGCTTCCGTGGCTTTCAGAATAAAAGAAACAAATAGGTGAATAGGCTTGCTACCTGTTAGGATTAGGCATACTTTCATGGCATATTTACACAGTCAGAACCTTCCTATTTTTCACTTCTCCTTTATTGAGGTTCTACGGGGATGTTTTCTGCAGTTGCTGCAGAATGCATAGTACAAAACTTAAAGAGGTCTCCATAATGCCTTGGTTTTGGTTAGATCATGTCTGGACAAATGAATGCTGGATGACCTGAACTGAAAATCGTTTGATTGCTCAAAATGTGCTGTAGTAATACTTGTCTGTAAGATTGATAATCTCTTTATACCTGAAGAGGAATGTCTTTGTTGCTCTTCTTGAGAACTGTTCGTTTCAATGAAAACACAAGATAAATACTGTCTTTTCTCAGGCTTGCAAGAAGTTGCTTAACTTCAGTCTCTGGATGACAAATCTGTTTCAAAACAGAATTTTAGATATTTCAGGGGTATTTCAGATCTCACACTCCCCTAAAGTTCAGTGTAATTTATTAGCATTTCTCATTTTACATTGCCAGATTTTTTTTAATCTGTGTTTCTATAAGGGGAAAATTTGGAGTTTCTGCTTGTGCTATCATTCTCTTGACTCTTATATTCTTTGAGGGTGAATTTCAGTTTTGGCTTGTTTATAGAGAGATTATTATTGTTTCATTTTTTTTTTTATTCTTCCTTTAAAAACCTCTTGTTCTCCAAAAGTGTCTTAGCTAGATGATACCTTAAGACTGGAATTCATTCAGTTTTATTCCTTAGAAGCTGTTATTGCTTGTAACAAAAGGATTAAGTTTTTCTTAGTGTTGAAGTCTATTTTTGTTCTTGGTGTGCCAGTCTTGATTTATTCATAGATACAGCTCCAAAAGTGGTTATCAGCAATAGTCTAGTTTTTCTCATATGCCTTTTGTTAACTGCAGTCACTAGTCTTGTTAGGCCTAGTGCTTTTCAGCACAACTGATCTTCTGAGAACTTTCTGTATGCCTTGGTGTATCAGAGATGAAGCCTGCTTTTAGACATCAATACTTTTATGACATGGCAGACAATCCAGCCTACCTAAAGCCGTAAGAAGTTTTTGACATTTATTCTGACCTTGTTTACATGAAGAATTGAATGATCTGCCCCACAGGTACCTTAATAAATCATTAGGGTCTCTGCCTTTGTCAAAGGTCTCTTTCCTTGTTGCTTAGCTTAACGCCTGTTCTTGTTCTACATAGCACCTGCTTGCCTTGTGAATCAGGGATGTAGCACAGTCCTAGCTAACATCCTGTGTGAGTGACGGGAGTGACTTCAAGATGAATCCCAGCTGGGCTTTTAGATTAACAAATCTCAGATACCCAGCCTCCATTGACTAGCCAGTGCTATGGCAAACGTGCTATAGTGTCTTGGCAAAGCCTTGAGTAATTATGAAAAATTTGTCGTGCAGCAGGACCTTTGTGTGGTAGATAATATGTCAAAATTTGTATTTCTCTTTGCTGGTAAAAAACAACACTATATTGGTCTATGTTTCATCATTTTCCAAAGTTGTTTCCAGCTGCAGAAGCACTAACATACATTTTCATGTAAAAAGAGGTACATTATGATGGCCAAAGGTATCTGAACGTAACATACATATCTTCAAAGTTTTGTTTTATTTTGCCTTGTCTACTTGATTGCCTGATATATAATTTTGTGAAAGGCATGCTTTATTCTTCCTACTGTCTGAACTTCAAATCTTGAGCTGACATTTTATTAGAAATTCAGTTTTTGGGATAGGTTTTCTTAGTAGATTTTTGCAAGGTTATTCCTTGCTGCTATAAACTGCAACAACAGTCTGGAAATTCCTTATGACTGAAGTCATGTCAGCTAGTGATATATGTCAGACCCCTCAGGAATGGCTACTTTAAGCCTAGTTATACTGGTCTTACAGTATCATGAGTTCTAAAGGCTTGTCAGCTTTTAAACTTCTTATAACATCAAAGAATGAAAAATTCCATCAAATCATCAAATCAAAAACCCACGTATATTTCCCTTATTGCATTGGATAATCTCAGGAGCAAACAGAAAAACATTTTGTTCCTTTTTTGAGAAAAACAAAGCAATCACCACTGATAAAAACCAACAGTTGATTTCATGTTGATTAAATCCTCTTTAGCAGTTTTCTTTTGATGCTGCTTTCTTATGTTTCTAATTGTGTTAGGATGAATGTAGTCTTTCCACACAGACTTGAAAATGATTGTCCATAAAAGCAATTTTATTCCTTATTCAGTTATGTTTATTTTAAGTGTGTTATCCAGGATTTTAATTCAAAGATCCTGTTCAGCTCACATGAAGAACAGCCTTCTTTAATGTGAGTTTGCTAAACTCAAATCTCTTTTACAGGGATTCATCTGCTAGTTCAATACGTGGTGGCAGTTCCTACACCAGGAGAAAATGGGAGGAAGATGTCAAGAAAAACAGTTTGAATGAAGGTCCTACATCATTAAACACAAGTTATCAAAGAAGGTGTGGGATTTTCTCTTCTCTTTTTTTTTTTTTTTTTTTTTTTAGTCAAAAGTAAACTTAAAGTTAACAAGAACTGAATCATTTTGTAAGGACAGTTTAAAATTGAATGTTGACATATTACCATATTCATATGGAACAATGCAATGGTTGTGCTGATTTTAAACTATGTAATTAAAGTTGGATGCTTTCTTTTTCCTGTTATTTCAGTTTGGGGTTCATTTGACTTTCCAGATGAGTTCAGTTGTCAAAGATAATTATTTTAAATGTTGCAATGGAAATAATTCTGCTTGATATATGAAAAGGGGGAAAATACTGTCTGTTGAATTCTGGTTATTGCATGACGGTCTTGGAGGTATTAGACTGCTGTCCTTGATTGTAAATTACAGCCATAACTATGTTGACTGTCACCATCATAGAACACGTAAAATTTACTTGTATGCAAAGTAAATTATGAAAACAGTTCTCAGGTGTGCTGATTCCTAACTTGCAGAATTTTCTCAGGAGGCATCATGTGCTGCACATATATACATGATTAACTTCGCTGCATTGTGTAGTTTCAATGTAGCTATTTGAGTCAAATTTTTCATTGTAATTAGTGGGGCAACAAATAGCTAAAATGAATAGTTCCATGAAAAGAGTCAAATAAGCTGCGTATTGGTACGTGTTGCTGATGTATGTGATACATACTTAGCATTTTGTTGAGTCTTGATGTTGATAATATCAGTAACCAGGCTGTCTCATACAGCATAATACATATTTATTTCTTGTAAACCACTGGGTCTGCTTTATAGCTTGAAGAGCAAGGGAACAACCTGAGTGGGAGGTTATTCTTCCTGGGAATGATGAAAGGTTTTTTAAAAATGGGGCAGTATATTTATTTGCTTTCGAATTATAAGAGGAGTGATATTGATGACATTTTGTTTCCTGACAAGCTGTGCAGTAAGGTTCTGCATTTTCTGAGGTATTCAGTGTGGGTGAAACAGCACTTTAAAAATGGGACATTGGGGGCCCTATATGAATATGTTAGTAGATGTGATCAAGACATTCTTACATAAACGAGTGAGATTCCATTCTTTTCCCTCTTTGGTGAAGAAATGGTTGGGACTAAGGGGCACCTCTGCTGCCCTCCGAAGTCATAAATTAAAAGTCCTAGCCAAGGAAACAATGAAAAAATGCTTCTTTTGTACCAGAAGTTTCCAAGACTCTACTGAGGGGCAGAATACATGGGCAGAAATTTAATAGATGATTCACAGCTTGGTGATATTTTAATGAGTAAATATAAGTAATAAATGCAGTCATTGTACATATCTCTCTTTCAGTGGCTCCTTTGGTAGAAGACAAGATGATTTGATAAGTTCTAATGTTCCAAGTACTGCATCAACAGTTACCTCTTCTGCTGGTCTTCAGAAAACGCTGCCTGCCAGCACAAACACTACTACGAAGAGTACAGCGGGTTCTACTTCAGCAGGTGTACAAAGCAGGTAATGGCACCAGGACATTTTCTTTTTTTTTTTTTTTTTGTCAGGTCTACTGTGTGCTTATGTATGTGCATGCGTTCTTGTTTAGTAGATCCTGGGGCTCTGGATTTTTTCACTTTCCTGTTAAATTTGTTTGGATTTTGTACAATTTGGCTCAAAAATTTTGAATGGCTTTCAACTGTAACATGAAAGCCATGTTGGTATAAAAGAAAAAAATCAAATGTGAGAAGGGTCTGAAGAATAAAAGTTCAATTATTGTGAACTTCTAATTCTTAATTTATTCAATTTAATAGCTCAAGCTGAGCTTTCATAGTAGAGACATTTCTCAGTTTGCTTCTTAAAAAAAATCCATCCCTCAATTTACGTGTTATTAGTTGTTTAGTAAAGTGCTTTCATTGTTTAGCTGTTTCCTTTTCTCTTTTTTTGTGTTGCTGCTTGTTATGCTGTAGTACCTCAAATCGTTTGTGGGCTGAGGATAGTACTGAGAAAGAAAAGGACAGTGTTCCTACAGCAGTGACCGTTCCTGTTGCACCATCTGTTGTAAATGCTGCAGCCACTACCACAGCCATGACTACAGCTACTTCTGGCACTGTGTCCTCAACATCAGAGGTCAGGGAGAGACGGAGGTGTGTAAAGGTCCTAAGAGTAACGTTGCTCTTACACAAAAGTTATACTTCTTTTTTATTGTTTAAAGGAATGTGTTGGTTACCACAGATTTGAACAGGAAGTGTGTAAAGCAGTGTTGTTTTCTTGCTGTGTATTGAAACAACTGGTACCTCAGTTTATCTAAGAGCTTAGTACTAGTAGATGCCATTCATGAAGTTTAAACTTCAACATTGTCTATTTTTGATTGGCCTTGGGTTCTCATGTCGTATATGGTATTTTCAGATTTATATTTCTTTTAACAGTTTAAATGAGCCCTCTTAAAAATACCAGTAATGGAACTCTGTAAAAACACTGAATTAAAAATAATAAGATGAGTAATTAATTAATTAATTACTACAACTACATTGCTGCTGATTGAGGTAGTGTGCCATTGACAGTATGCTAACAAGTCACAGCATAGCAATTTTTCAATAATTTTGTGTGCCTGATATTACTGAGAAGAGACTTTTGAACCCAACACATTCTGTTTATTTCATTGCATGATTTAGGATCTCTTCTACTTGAAACATAGTAGTACAATTTTAAATGCAATGCTTTAAGAGATACTCAGTATGAAGAATGAGTAAGAAGCTGATGTAAATCTTATGTTAAGAATATAGTGTTTTTTTCTGTTTACATTTATATGAAGGATGAGTTTAGATTGGTGCATATTTGTTTTCATAAAGGGTTGTTTCCTTCTACTTATGGAAGCAAAAATAAGATTTCAAAAGATTGTTAATTCCTGTTATCTTTCCCTTGTTCTTCTTTTCCTGGATATTTATAAATGTTTATCCTTTAACCCTCCTGCTGAAATGCAAGTTCATATTTCTGTGTTGCTCCTGTAGTAGTTTCAAAATGTATTTTCTGTATCAGTGCCAGTTATATGTATCTCTTCCTGTTCACAGAAGTAATTAAGCTGTTCTTTATTACAGAAGAAAATTCCATTCTTTTGGTTCACTTAAGGCAGCAGCATTTAATGATTCCTTATAGATGCCTAATTAGGCTAGTCTGTTTTCTGTAGTCTTCCTTCCTACCCAAAAATGAGATGAAAAAATGTCTATGATATGTGGATTATGTTTTTTATTCCCCACCATGATTCAGGAAGGCTCCACATGTGCTAACAATCCATTTCAATAATTACTGTAGTCAGAACTTGCATTTTCCATAGTGGAATTTGAACCGAACCCAACAATTTAAAAGCATAACCAACAAAATGCACGTTTTCTCAAAAATAATTCAAAGTAGTTCAAATTCTAAAATTCAAATGTTACTTCAGTCTTATATCAGCTAGAAAGGCAAGGAAAATTACAATTAGGCTTTTGCTGTCTCGTTTGCTCTCACCAGTGTGTGTATACTAATGTGCATATACTACATACGTTTTAGATACCTGCAGTTGGCCTGAAATTCTGTGGTTTTCTCTGACTGGGCTGATTGTGTAATAAAGTGTTGCAGATGCATTCTTGATGGCATATTAGTATATCCATGAATCTTGGAAATCAAAATTTGAATAATTGCTGCATGCATTTGAGAATGCAGTGCTCTAAATATGAGCACGAGCATATCTATCTGTACATATACAGATAGATATATGTGTGTGTATTTACACATTTCTATGCACATGAAGAAATACATGTGTATGAAATGCTATATGCTATATATTTTCTTAAGTAGGAAGTTGGTTAATCTGTGTTTATAGACTGAAATTGTATATTTAGAAAGTATGTTTGGAAGAGTATTTCAAAGATAGTTGAAAAGTAAAGATATTATAAAGTACTTTATTGATGGATCATGTAATGGTGCATTCTTTTGGAGTAGCTGAAGAAGCTATATTCTTAATTTGATTTTTAGGATTGGTTTAGAGAAGGAGGGAAGAAAATGACAAACTGAAGTCTCTAAGTCTTTGTATCATGAATAAAGCTGTGTGTGGCACATACAAGGGAAGAGCACTTTCTACCCTTGACTGCAGCTGCAAAGTGCACCTGAAAATTTGGGACTTTTCATTTTCTCTCAATGCAATTTAAAGTATTTCAGATTTATTCGAAGGTAGGTGTAGGTACAGAAGTTACTAAAAAGCAAGTTATGGGAAACAGTTTGTAGCAATTTTAAGCCCTAAAAATGACACCTGCTCTGCAGTCAGGCCCTCCTAAGTGGGTGATGGTTGAGATCAAGCTAACTTAAGCAGCCTAATGGGCACCCTTTTCCTTACATGGATACAACCTAGAGATCTTGGGAAATGGAAGGTCAATCAAAAATGCTGTTTGCAAGAGACCTGGGTAAGGAAATTAAATTTACATAGTGTGGGTTTTTTAAGATATGCCATAAGATGGGAGTTGTTTTAATGTTTTTAAGTACAGCAGTTAGTTGTTAAGTATTTTAATGAGGTAGAGCACAGATTGTAATCCACAGCTCTGTGTAAATGAAGTCTTTTAGCTCTTATGATTGCTTCAGAACTCTTTTTAATATGCGCTAAGGCTACCTAATATATTATTAGGTGAGCAAACTGCTCTTTCCATATGTAAATTATTTAGGTGTTAATAGCGGATGGCATAATCACATTCTTAACTAATGATATATAAAAAGAGACAATCCAAAAATATTATAGAATCTGATCCAAAGAAGCTCAGAGAAGTTTTCAGCCGCCTTTTAGCAACCCTTTGATAATGCTTTATTCAAATCTCTTTTTTTTTCACTTTTTTCTAATTTTTAGCCAATCTAAGGAATTAAAAACTGTGAAATTGTAGCAGCTTCCCAGAATATTCTGCCACAGAAAAACAACAAATGTATTTAAAACTTTAAAGTTCTTTAATTTTGGGTTTCCGTACGTACAAATATATGCATTTGTTCATGTATATATCTCCTGTTGGTTTTTTTACCTGTTATCTGGATTAGAGAATTTCTTAAAAAGAGTCAACACCTTGTATGTCTACTCTGATAGCCTTTTGTCTTTGATTACAATTACCTGCTTATTCTGCAGGACTTCTGTGGGTTTCATGAAGATTTATTTTTAAGCTCATTTTTTTCAAAGGTACTTGGATTACTCAAAGTGTGGATGATTCATGTGAGAATATGGTAACCACCTCCTCAGGGATTCTTAATTTCTGGTGAAATGGATGATATAATTAGGTTTTCTGCATTAAAAGTACATTTGGCTTTTTCTAAAAGCTTACAAATTATGTTAAAAGTTAATACACACACATATTTGATGTATAAATGTCTAACTGGCTGAATCTGTGAGGTCTTCTACCCCTGTGTTAGTAGACTGGTGAAATAACAAAAGAGCTGAAGTTATATTTATAGAAAATTATAAAAGAAATCTAAATAAAGTCGGAAAACTCTGTGTATTTTAATTGAGTTTTAAAGCTGCTGTCTTGATGAATAAGTAGATCAGTATGATACGGTTGAAATGTCTAAAATGTGATCTGTCCTATACAGTTAAATATTTTCTTCTGACTGCCTTGGTTTTCAGTCTGTCATGTTGGGGGGGGCATTGACCATTTGCTAAATTTGTGCAAAAATTATCATGTGCCAATTTTGTTTGTAATTAACTCTGTAGATCATACCTCACTCCAGTACGGGATGAAGAGTCTGAGTCCCAAAGAAAAGCTAGATCCAGGCAAGCAAGACAGTCTAGAAGATCTACACAGGTATATTATTACTAAAGCTTCTACATTTTTGAAACTATACCCATAACATCATTCTTGAGAAACAGGCATAGCATACTGCATTTGCATCCATTTCTCGTTATTTTTTTCTGTACATGAACTATTGTAGATAATATGATTGAACTGATCAACATATGGATAGCTAATAAGATCCATTACACAGAAAAAAATACTTTTAATCTAGTTTCTCTGGAAAAGGAAAAATAGTAAAAGAGAGTTTTTAATTACGTGCTATTAATGTACTATCTACCTGCATGTCTCCTTGCAGCATTTCTCTCTTAGTTTACATACTGATATATTTGGAAGCTCTTCCCAGTTTTTATCCATATCTATCAGCAACTAGCACAATCTTATCACAGGGACCTTTGTGACAGTAGCAAAATAGAGTATTTCTAATGGTACTTGAACACTCTTTGAGCAGTGGAGCAACTGCCAACCACAGTCTGCTGGCAAACTGAGACTAATCAGCAAATAGTTCCTGAATAGAACAGCACAAAGAAATATTCTAGCCATTGTCCTTACCTGTTTTTAGGTAAGTCCATAGCTACGTTGCTTACTGATGTTGCTTTCAAATCTTTGCAGTTTTAAACCCTTTTAAATACTTCTGGTTAGCTTTCCTAATGAGAGATCTTTGCTGCTTGATACAACTTCATCATACAGGAGTTATTTTTACTTCGTAATACTGATTCAGAGCCCTGAATGATGGTCAGACTATGGCTAACTATTGCTGAATCTTTACAGTGAAGAAGCTACCAGGAATTACTGGATTAAACTTTAACAACACTAAAAGCAATTACGTAACTGATAGGATGCAAAGTTGGCTTTGAAGAGTAGATTACAAGGTGTTTGGAGCAATGGCTCACTAAGATGCATCAGCTGAAAAGCATTGTAGAGAAATGCTGTCTTCATAAAACTGCTTTCTGAGATTATTTCAAAACTAGTTTTTAGCCTAAAAATAACAAAGAGGCTTTTTAGTGTTGCTGACGTAAAAATCCAGTTGCAAGGAGTCAAGTATCAACAAGTATCAACATTTCTGAAAATAGGAGTATTATAGTTTTAGGCTTTCTTTCAAAGAAATGTTTAGTATGCTTACAATCATATTAAAAGTGTCTATTGGATTCTTAAATTATTTCTATAGGATCTTCTATGCAATCTGTATTTCCTAGTTCAGCTAAAAAGTGGCTTGCTGGAGACTCTGTGATAGATTACATTACAACAAATACTTGCCACATATCAGAGAGGTGTTTGGTTCCAAAATTCAAGAGAAAAGGTTTATAGGTAGAAAATATAGGTTAAATTTATTTTTTCTTAATAGATAGGTAAATTTCTTAATAGATAGATTGAATTTTCTTGCGTTGAATGTTGTCTTTTAAATATTTATGTAATGTGATCATCTACATTAATGTTATATTTAAATGGTGTTTGCTGATTGCTGTTTTCACAGGGCGTAACACTGACAGATCTTCAAGAAGCTGAAAAAACTATAGGAAGAAGTCGTCCCACACGAACCAGAGAACAGGAAAATGAAGAAAAAGAAAAGGAGGAGAAAGAAAAGCAAGACAAAGAAAAACAAGAAGAAAAGAAAGAATCTGAAACTAAAGATGATGATTACAGACAAAGATATTCCCGAACTGTTGAAGAGGTATTTTCATGATGAGTCTCCTTAGGTAGAGAAATTATATGAAACTTTACTCCAACAATATTATTTTAATTTTGGTACTACTGTAAGAATCATTTATATAGTTAAATGTTTTCATATCCCATGGTTTGTATTTGTTAATCTTGGTAAATTAATTCTCATATTTTTCTGTTGAATAGCCATATCATCGCTATAGACCAGCTTCAACTTCAACTTCTTCATCATCCACCTCTTCGCTCTCCACCTCCACTAGCTCTTTATCAAGTTCAAGTCAGCTAAACAGACCAAACAGCCTTATAGGTATAACTTCTGCCTATTCTCGGAGTGGAACAAAGGAAAGTGAGAGAGGTAGGAATACTGCTTATGAAGGGGATTTTTGTTGTTTTAGTTGTCAAAGGGCAGCTTACATTTCTAGAGGTATTTCAAAATGGGGTAAGATATGTACCTTGCTCAAATCTTCTGTAAGAAATTTCAGAACATCAATACAAAGAAAAAAAAGATTTTCTGTATTTGGTGGTCTTTTGCATCCATTTTTTTTTTTCCATTGTTGGGTTACAGAAATTTCAAATATACTCCCAGAAATATCCACAGAAGCTGTAATTTCTGCTTTAACACAGCAACTATAATAAAATACCATATTGTAGGGTCTAAATACTTGCAGGTATTAAGAAAGAATTTTACTCAATTAAATAATTGCTAAATAACTAGGAGTTTGTTTCACTCCTTCCACATTGAAGGACTGGAATTACGCTTTTTTTGTTAAGGACCTCTCAGGGTTGTATGAGCAGCTGAAAAAGGAAAGGGGATGTTTCCCATTGTAGTTCAGATGTAACCATACTTCTGCATGCTTTTACTGGGTCTAAACTGAGGGCTAGGTGCTTGACTCAGAGATCACAAAGAAGTTCTTCTCTGATTGCACATGAGATTTTGCCCTCATTTCAAATCTGAGTTACCTGCTATAATTCTGAGAGATGTTGTGCCTGATTCTTTGCCTGTCAAAGGAGGAGCCTGTTAACATAGAGTGTCATCTCTTCTTGGACTTGCCACAGTTGACTTAGAGAAATACTTTAATTCAAGTTATTGATCAATAACTTTAGTGGGGTTACTGATTGAAATTGATAATTTCTTTCTACAGAGGGTCAGATAAAATGATCCATTGATGAAATCTCTGTGAACTATATAGCAGTATTGCCATGTTCCCTAGAATGGTGTTTTTTGAATAAGTTACTGGGGCTAGGCTTCATGGATATGCTTTCTGGTTTTTTACACTTTGTCATAAAATGAATTGACATTTGGATTACAGTTCTTTCATAATGCATGCTTCCTCTAGGAAACTCACTCTAGATTGTTCTATGGAAAGGATTTTCATTGGTAAATATTAGCTACCACAGGTTCTGGTTTTTTCAAGTTATGACTTTTGAAGGAGAAATACACTACCATCTGAAATCCCTGAGGTAAAAGCCTAGTTTATTAAATTAGGAAAGGGCTATGTTCACCATAAATGTATTTCCCGTCTTCTCCTATTTAATTCTTGCTTTACTCTGAAGTGTTTATTTATCTCTGAAGACTAGTGATGGTAGTTATTAATGATTGGTGATTCTTCTATCTGAACTCAATTCTGTGGTTTCTTCATTTAGTAAAAGAACATCAGGCTGAACAGACTGCATGATAATAAGTAAAGAACTTTGATTTGGGCAGGTTTGGGGTTTTTTGTGAGTTTTTTTCACAAATTACTTGTAAACAAATAGGAGAGCGAACATAATCCTTAGTTGTTACATCTATTTTGAATTACACTTGCGATTTTTTTAAAGAAAAAGGACATCTGTAATACAGTAATAATGTAATCTAGGAGGTCCCAGTTTATTCTTCCTTAGAGCAAAAATAGAGAGGACAGTGATGAAAAGGAGGACTCTAAGGAGGACTTTTAAAAATTTGGGGTTTTTTAATACTGCATCCTTGATGTATGCAAAAAAAAAGCTTGTTTGATGAAGAATGGTAAAGAATTATCTTCTCTTTTTTTTGTACTTTTATACCTCTGCTGATACAGAGATTTCAATTATTACATTATGGTTTTGAAAACTGAATTTTAAGTCCAAGTTGTATTGTACTAGTGTTACATTAAGACATTCATTTAGGTGAAATTAGTATTTATAGTATTTTAGAGCTGTGTTTGAGGGAGTGTCTATTACAGCAAACCCTTGTATGCGGTAAGCTCTTCAGCAAATTCATTTCAGGTAAAAAGAATTTATTGTGAGCATTTTAAAGATTGAGAAGAAGTATTTCAGAAAATTAGATTGTGTCATAATTCATTGAATGAGAAAGTTGTTATTAACAGAAGGGGGCAAAAAAGAAGAAGAAAAGGAAGAAGATAAGTCACAGCCCAAGTCTATAAGGGAAAGACGGAGACCAAGAGAAAAACGACGATCTACAGGAGTTTCGTTTTGGACTCAGGATGTAAGTAAGCTTCACTTGTAGCAAAATAAAATGTGTATAGTGTACTCTGAGAGAATTATTTAGAGTATGTACATATGTAACTATTTATTCTAATTGTTCTAGAAGAAATCATTCTTTTAAATTTAAATATTCTTTGGTTTTGTTTTGATGCTTTCAGGAGCAAAAATCAAAATTCAGTTTTTTCAGTTGATACTACTAACAAGAATTCTAGAACACTGTAGTAACTATAACTTAATAGGAATTAATCATAATCTAAGGAAAAGAAATAAATTACTGAATAAATGTTTTCTATTGCATGCTTACCAAAGCTGTTAAAATGAGACTCTTTATTTGGTACATTGCAGGTAGCTATGTACTTAGAAATTTAAAGATCTGCTGTCAGATTAGAAAGGTTACAGTTGATGTTTCAGACTATTCCTTTTCCCTTTGTTGTGGAATCCATATGTAATCTAAAAGCCAGACTTTCATGTGTCAAATGCAAAATTGTCTCATCTCCTTCTGGTACTGAAAACATGTACCTGTTGGAGAATTTTCTTCATATATCCTATGTATTCTCTGGAGTATTCTGCTGCTCTTACATTTTCATATTCAAAGTGTAGAATGCATTAAAATCTTGCTAAGCTTTCAACAGTTTGATTATTTTTCCTCTCCCACTAATTTCACCAGAGTGATGAAAATGAACAGGATCACCAATCTGATTCAGAAGAAGGAACAAATAAGAAAGAAACTCAGGTAATTTAAGAAAGATAATTTGTTCAATAATTTTTGAGATACATTTTGATTGTAAAATTTTTGTTACAGTTGGATTTACATATCAACAGTGGCCATAACTTACCATTTTGTCTTCCATTCTGATTATGTAGAATTAGCATCCTGAAAATGTAGATTAGATTTTTATGTCCCTGGACATAATGCAACAGGTAACTGGAGCAAGCCTTCAGTTTCTATCCAGCAAAATCTTTATTTCACCTACATCGTTATTTTCAGATATATTATGTCCAATTTCTTACACACACTAATTAAAACCTTTGAAAATTAAATCCTGTGCTGTCACTGTTATAATTAAAAAATAATATGAGAAGTTAATTTAAGGAAACACAGAAAGTTGAAGGGTGCCATGTATGTAATTTCTTCAGTGAAAAAAATGGTTTTCTGAATATCCTAAATGAACATTATTGGTCTTGATAAAAAGTCAGTGGAAAACATTATAATAGGCTTGATTTGATGAGAAAAGTCCTTAAAAACAGAATAATGCTTGACAGTGGGAAGAAGAGTGTGAAAAGGGAATTAGTTACATAAGCTGGGCTATAAGAAGAATGTATTTCTTTTGACCTGAACCCTGGAGTAACCCACTACAGAATCAGGTTCATTACTTAGGAATAAGACTCAAGTGATACTTCTTTCTTTTTTGTAAAAGCTTCCATTACACATCAGTTAAATACTTTAGTTAAGAGACTCATTCTCTGTCATTTTGATTTGCTGTATTTTTTGTTTCTGTGCCACATTAACATAACTGCATAGTCCTATTTCCTTTCCTCCCAGTAGTACATATCATTATCCTTAGATCTGTAATTATTTCATATTCTATTCTGTAGAGATTAATTTCGGTAGAACATGCTGTGTGGTGCCTCTGATAGAATTAATAGCATTAGAGTGAAATAGTGCTAAATCATTCCCAAAATTATGGATATTATTAAAAGGGGGTGTGTGTTGGGCTGGAATGGTGGAGAAATGTAGGATTGACTGACCTAGAGTTCTTGGACAGGTGCACTTTTTACTATGTGCCCAGGCCCAGAGAGTGGAGGTGAATAAAATTCCATCCAACTGGCACCTGCTCATGAGTGGAATTCTCCAGGGTTTAGTGTTGGGGCCAGTCCAGCTTAATACTTTCATCCATGACCTGGCTGAGGATCTAGGGCACCCTCAGTCAGTTTGCAGGTAACACCAAATTCAGCAGGAGTGTTGATCTGCTGGAGGACAGGAAGGCTCAGCAGAGGGATCTGGACAGGCTGGATCAATGGTCCAAGGCCAGCTGGATGAGTTCAGTAAGGCCACGTGCTGGGTCCTTCACCTGGGTCACAACAACCCCAGGCACTGCTACAGGCTGGGGACAGAGCAGCTGGAAAATGCCCAAGGGATGAAGTAGCTGGGGGTGCTGGTGACAGCAGCAGCTGAACACGAGCCAGCGTGTGCCCAGGTGGCCAAGAAGGCCAATGGCATCCTGGCCTGGATCAGCAATGGTGTGGCCTGCAGGACCAGGGCAAGGATTGTCTCCTTGTACTTGGCACTGGTGAGGCCACACCTTGAGTCCTGTGTCTGGTTCTGGGCAAGACGTGGAGGGGCTGGAGAATGCCCAGAGAAGGGCAACAAGGCTGGGGAAGGGTGTGGGACACAGGTCCTACGACGAGTGGCTCAGGGAGCTGGGGTGGTTTAGCCTGGAGAAAAGGAGGCCCAGGAGAGACCTCTCCCCAGCTCCCTGAAAGGAGGCTGTAGGCAAGTGAGGTTTGGCCTCTACTCCCAGGCAACAGGGACAGGACAAAAGGAAATGGCCTCAAGCTGAGCCAGGGAGGTTCAGGTTGGACATCAGGAAGAATTTTCTCACTGAGAGGGGTAGTTAAGCATTGGAACAGGCTGCCCAGAGAGGCTGTGGAGTTCACCATCACCAGAAGCATTCAAGAAACAACTGGACATGACAGCGCTATGGTTTAGTTGCCGTGGGGGTGTTCAGTCAAAGGTTGGACTCCATCATCTTGGAAGTGTTTTCCAATGCAAACGATTTTATGGTGAAAGACCAGAACAGATTGCCCAGAGAAGTTGTGGGTGTGGTTTGGGTGCATGCTACAGAGAAAATTAGAGCAGAATGACAAGAATGATTTCTACCCTGAAAATGTTAAGGAATCAGAGAAATCATTATCTTCCCCATGTCGGAGGTTTTTGAAAGAACTGTCTCGTAAGATTTCAGTTCGTACTTTCTTGTTCTTAAGAACTCTTGACTTCTTAGATGATCATTTGTCCTTAAAGGAAAGCTATTAAAGAGGAATCAGACTTGGCTAAGCACTTTTGAAAGTTTGGGATTGTTCTCTAATTTTGTTTAGGCTTTTTAATATTAAGAGCATAGAATTTCTTGAATTGGCACAAAAAATGCCATGTTATTACTTAAAGGAAATTGGTGTTCCTGCTTAAAGAATTGTCTTAGAACTAAGTTGTAGGATAGCCACCTAAAAATAAGGAAATTGGATCATTTCTTTGGTAGAGTGTTTCTGTGAAGCCAATTTTTAAGTATGATGCATTACAAAAAAACCCTAGTAATTTGAATAGATACCACAACTGTAGTTAGCTTATAATTTATGGACTAACTGTGGCATATTCTACAAAATCTCTTAATTTGCAGCATTATTGATGCTCTTGACAGAAAATAGTGATGTTTTATTAGTGATTAGGCTATAGCATGTACCTTTGATATTCTCTGTGCAGTAAGTGCACTTCAAGGTATCAAATGGAAAATGGAGTGTATTGTGGAGAATGTGGCTGTTTACCTATGTACATTGAAAAAATACAGTTTCCTTCTATGAAAGGAAACCAAGCAAGCCACATCAGCCCCCCCCCCCCCAAAACCCTCCCAGGCCC